>VZTV01028316.1:61567-78268 GCA_013400875.1 Anhinga rufa
AAAAAAAAAAAAAGAAAGAAAGAGAAAGAAAACCCAGAAACACTAAAATAATCCCCTACAAGAAAAAGCTTTGATAAAAGCAAAGCTGAGCCTGAGGGTGATGCTGCTTCTTCACCCTGCTTTTCAGTATTGAGTTTGTTCCAGAGGACCCAGCCTTCCCTTGTGTTTTGGAGTGGGTTTTGGTTTTTTGGGTTTTGTTTTGTTCTAGTTTTTTTAAGGGCTGCCCTTTGGCAATCCTTTTGAAATAAGTATTTGTGCTTGGGTCTGGAAAGGGAACAGTGAAAGCAAGCTGTCAGCTCTTCTAATGACCACGTTGCCTTTCTGGGAGCAGCATCTTCAGTCTTTGCTCTCAAGGAGTGGGAAAGCATGCAGAATCAGGATGGAACTCAAGCCCTCCAAGAGGCATTTTGAAACTTTTGCTAATCAGTGCTCAGACAAATATGGATCTAATCGTACCCTAGAGGGGTGGTGGTTGCTGTTACAAAGCTTTGATGGGAAGCAAGTACAGAAAAATAGAGGCAAAGCAGGTTCTGAGAATTTCTTGCCTTAAAAGTGAGGGAAAAGTGCTACTGGAGGTACTGGAAGCAGAATGGGTTGGAAACATGGTGGGACTGGACCCATCTCCTTGGGTTTGTACAGCTCCTAGCACTATTAGTATCTGGTACCTCCCTTGGGTACTTCTGCTGCACCAACTGTGAATTATAGAAGCAGGAATTTTGTCCAAAAGCCGAGGCAAAGCTAGTAAACATGCCTGGAGAAGGCATGACACCACTTGGTCCTGCTTAAATGTGCAGACTGAGGGACTGCAACAGCCAGGACTGCAGCTGGTACATGAAGCATGCTGGTACTGCTGCCCGCTGCAGTGAAGAATTACTGACCCTGAGGCAGCAGATGTAAGCCAATGTGATGGATTAACAGTGACATTAAGGGAGACCATAAAATGTATATTGTGCATATATGAAATTATATTTTCAGGTGATTTGTTTTCTCTTGAGCCATCCAGCTCATCTCCACAGCAGAGTTAATTTACGGTGTTTGCCTGAAGTGATTGGTCCAGGGCAGGAGATGGGGTGTAGTTTCCTAGTAAAAGGTAGCCCTTCAGCTTTAGCTAGTGGACATGCAATTCTTCTTGCTCTACCCCTGCACCAGGTGTTTTATAACAGGCAAGCATCCATCCTTTCCCATTCATCCCAAAGGCCATTTCCATTACCCCTTGGTTGAGTTGACTAGAAATAACAAAGCTTCCCAGTTTTAAGCTTCGGTAAAATAGTCTGAGTATCTCATATGAGATGACTGACTCCTAACACCAGTGAGCACTTTGTAACTCACAGACGATGTTTTATTTCATTGTCTCCAATGGGATTGTATTCCCAGAGGCTGAATTTTTCCTGTGGCTTTTCCCAGCAAGCTTGCACATGAGAGTTACACAGTGCCTGGGCTTTAGCTGACACTTTTAAACAAGTCATGCCCCAAGTTACAACATTGGTAAGAGTTTAGTGCCCGTGAGACTTCTGCCCCTCTGTCAAATCTGGTTAAAATTGCTCATGGGTCATCTCTCCTAATGAGTGCTGGTACCTATGGGCTGTTCCCTTAGGCACACCCAGATGCATGTGTCTTTTTACCTGAGAAAGCCAACATAAAAATGGTCTTAATTCAGACCACACCAAAGCCCTTGAATAAGTTTGCTTTTATCTGACCCTGTAGAGAAAGACTGCTTCTGCCCTACAAAGCATATTTTGGACTTGCACTGTATAAGGGCGTATCTCAGGAAGTAAAGGCAGCTGAGCGGGGCTGGCGGACTCCAGGATGCAAGCTATTTTCACTGATTTCCTGGATAATTTGAGACAAGTTTCCTTCATTTTGATGTTAATTTGCCTTAGCTGTAACCAGACCAACAACAGCCAGGTGGGATTTGATAAGGTTACTCATGTTTGCAAGGGTCCCATGGGGTCCTAATTTGAGATTTTATGAGAATTTGCTGGTTAAAAAAAAGGCAACTGGGAGTTTTAGATACAAACAGCTGTTCTGTAGGTCCTTATCACTGTCCTCATAGCTGTCCAGTCCATATTTGAAGGCTGACTGGTTAAAATACAGTAGATATATACTGTAATCATGGACTGACAAAATAATTGCCTGTTGGAAGGAAAGCTAAACTAGAAGTGGGTATTCCTGAGTTCCTAAGGAATACTCCTTAAGAATAAAGACTCCTAAGCAGTCTTTAAAAAACCTGCATGTGATTTTATTGTACATTTTCAATCCATTCAGTCAATTCTACAGCGAAACACCCAAAAGTACAGACGCATTAGATGCCTGCTTTGTACATACAATCACCTTCATTAGTTTGATGTGCAAATGGTTACTTAGAAATACTAATATCTGCAGTGAGTGGTTTCAAATGACTACATATGCAGGCGTATAGCTCTATGAACATATTGTGTACACTGAGGCCTTTGAAAACGGCTCCTTTTAAGTTTCCACTCGCATCCCATTACTGAACTGGGATTTTGCACAAATATTTTTAAATAATTGTTTTAACATTTTCATGCTTGCTTTTAAAGTAGATCATCCTCTGTGATCACAGACAATGGAAACGATTGTTCAGTGGTCTCTTACTCTAATCGAGTCAATTTGCTTTGCTGGGATTTCCCTCTCCCCTGTATTCAGAGCTCAGAGTTGTAGGACCAAACAGAGTGAAGCGGATCTAATTAACTTCTCTCAAGGGTATTGACTGTCTGCAAAGGAAGAGAAAAGCAATGAGGAATACATTATGAGAGCCTATTCATTGCCAACTCACACACAGTAGCAAATCTTCCTCTTGCAAAATCAGGGTTTACATAAATTTCCTTATTTGATTGTGCTTCCTGTTGCATAAAGGCACCAGAGGCTATGTGAACTCCTATGGTTTCTGAAGATAGAAAGTCAAAAGGAAATAAAGCAAAAATGCTTTGTATAAACAGTGGAAATTAGAAATTCATAATTAGACTTCATTCATTAGGAGGATGAAAAGTGAAATGTAAAGTAGGTTGGTGTATTATCATTTAAGGTGTATCCATGTGCAGATATAGAAAATGAGCCTGACTGAAGATCAGAGGCTACCTTCATCTCCCTTGAACAGCTATGGGAATAGCAAGGACTTCACATCCACACAAGGCAAGCCCAAAGTTGAGAATATCATGTATACACAAGAAGCTGGTGTGATAGTGGGTCTGGCAGGGCACTCCTACAGCGAGGCTGCTGATGGGAGTGGGTGCAAGGAGGGTGGGCTGGCTGGCCAGGGAGCCACCACCACCAGGTCAGCTGGAGATGGTGACATGGGGACAGGAGACAGATTTCTGTGATTTCCATCCATTTGGCTTTGAGTGTTACTAAAGACCAGAAGTTCATACTAGCATATTTTTAAAAAATGACGGCCAAACTGTTGCATGCCTCAGTTTCCCCAGTGAAAACTGTGGAGTGAGTAAAGACATGCAGACACTCAAGGGTGTTGACTTACAGTCTCTCATAATGAACTGCTCCCTAGAAACTGATGTCAGCTGGATACAGGAGAGATAACACCCGTTCTTGTGCCATGGATTGTACTTGTGGTGAGGCATGTGGCATACTTGTGAGATGACAGCAGCTTTTGTCTCTAAGAGCACATTTGCCAGAGCATTTCTTGTGAAAAAGGGCCACAAAGGTGCCACAGGCATTGTCACCTTGGACTGATGAGAATCCACATTTGTCTGTAATTGAAATGTCATTGTCACCCATTGACACAAACTCAGAAGGACTTTCCTGGTATCCTTGAAATTCTGGTGGGAATATTTGCTTGCATGACATGCAGTTTCTTCCAGCTGGACAGTAGCTTTGTTGCAGGGTCACTTCTGCTTTGGAGACCTGGACCTCTTGAGGCAGGGCGTGATGGAGGGAAGCTGAAATATGGTTACTTTGTACTCTATGAAGTACAAAGGAACCTTTACACCTCTCTTCTCTGAAGCATTAACTAAGTCTTTCTGATCCTCATACTAAGATGATGGAAAGGAAGATGGTGTGTCAGGCTAGCCAAGGTAGCCTTGGAGCATCTGGGAGCTATTTTCAGACGTCACAAGTTAACAAGGTGCTGTCTCTTCTGCTAAATTGAAATCCTTTCTGAACATCCCTGCTTCTGACACAATCTGTTGATTGTCATCTTTAGGATACCATGAGCAAATAAATACATAATAGCATCTTGCCAAAATGTATTGCCATCCAAATTGTACCCATAATCTGTATGACTAACACAATCTCAGTGTTTCCTAATGAATATATTTCCCTACCAATTTCTGCAGGATGAGAGCCTTGATTTATGCAATTTATTCAGCAGTAGGGCTGCAGAAGTGTGTGTGCCTCACAAAGGGGGAGAGGATCAGGGGTAGGGAGGGAAGAGGGATGGGACATTGTGCATCAGCACAATATCAAATCAGATTACAAGAGACATTAAAGGTGTAACCTGAGCAGAATAACTCTCTCCTGGGCACAGCTGTGAGCAGCATCAATGTTTCCAAAATGTTTTGCTGGTGCAGCATCACCTGTTTAACAGGATGTTTTACAAGCCTTTAAACTCTTCTGTGTTCTGATTCCTTCCTTTAGGAAGACCAGGGTGGGTACTAGTGAGCTTCAGCTGCCGCATTGCTGTGGTCCTCCTGTGTTACACCAAGCTTGCCTGGGCTCTTGGTGTCTCGGGTCCTCTTTGCTCTGTTGGGTGATGTCCAGCTCTGCAGCCCCATTGGGCTATTGCAAAGATAAATAACGGCTGTTTGCTTGGGCAGTAGAAAAGTAGGAATCACTCATGCTGGCATATAGAGAGGAGTGATGAATCGAGGCAGCTGCCTGGAGTTAGTGCAGTGGAGTATTTTGCTGGAGGGTGCTTCAGCGAGGTGATTGAAGGCAGCCTCCCTGCCCTGTGCTAGCTCTCCTTGCTCACCAAGAGGTCGGAGCTGGAAGGCTTTGGTAGTAACTGCCTTGCTGAGCTGACAGCGTTGTGTGCCTGTACCACCAAAACCAATGCATAGGAAAACACTCGGAACAAGAGTTTTCTCAAAGGACAAAGGTAAATAGCAACAGATCATCTCCAGTAACTTTTCCTAAACAAATGCAAAACATATTTGCTGTCAGCAAAGTGTTTTATGGCTCCCACCTCCTTCTTACTTGTTTGATAGCTTTTGCAGCTCAACATGCAAAGCCAGCTGTGGTGGGACAGCCCTGTGAGCGGGTGACCACAAAGGCTGAGTTGTGACCCGGGGATGGTTTAGCGACAGCAGTGATTGGGGCTGGGAAGAAGCATTGGGAAAAGACTGATGTAATAGTGGGGAGGTATGAAACAGCTGCTATGTTCCCTTCCCTTCTGCTGGGGTAAAGGGATTTATGTGCATTAGTAGGAGCAGCTGCTCACACCTGTGTGTGTTTATACCCTACTTCATGTGAGTGGTGCTAAATTAATCTAAGATACCTATGCAGCAATAGTTATTAAATGCAATAATTACCTGTATGCTAAAGAATGTTCTGTTTACATTCAAATATATTCAGTTCAATATGTTGTGCCACTGCACTTAATAAATAGAGCAAAAGGTGGTTTATAGGCCAGGGCTGTGCTTTTATCAGCTTTCCACCGTGGCCATCAATTAAATCATTAAATAATGAATGGATTGGCTCAGCTCTATTAAATGATAATCTTCGGTCCCATACATCCTATAATTTCTGCCATGTGTGCTGGGAGTGTGTGCGTTCCTCTCTTTACAGGCATCAGCTGGGTGAGGTGCTCAGTACAGCTGGAGTCTGCTGCATGGCAGAACAGGGGCTTGGCATTTCTGTATCGTGAGCTCCTCGGTGCCTGGGTAGGACGCAGAGCTGCAGCCTCGCTCTTCAGACTCCGCTTTAATAAGTGTTTTGCCCCGGCAAACATTTGGATGTCTTTTTCCCCTATAGGAACTTAAATCCTAACAGCAAAAAAATCACACTGGAGGATCATATTTCTTCCTTTGCTACCACTAAATGCAATGAGGTTCTGGGAGACCAGCATAGTGTGGGGATTTGTTTTGAATGTCTTATAAAATGCTTGGCCTTTCCTTGCCTTAACTGCCCTTTTGGGTGAGCAGGACTTTCACTCCCCTTGGTCCCTTAGGCTCGCCCAGCTTCACAGCTACAACCAGACAGGCATCCTTTAGGCTTAGTCCATAATCAGTACAACATTGATGCAGCAAAACCTGCCTGGGTGGAGGCTAGTGCACCAAAGGTACATTTTAGAGAGCAAAACTAATTTTTAGGACAACAATCCTCCTCCTCAGGAATCCCGTCATCTCTTGCTGGGTGAGAGAGAGCAATACCTGGCGCTTGCTGGGCTGGCTTACTCAGACATGGCGTTGCTGTAATCGTCCTTCAATGCTTTGTAAAGCACTTGGGGATGACTTGGCAGGGGGAAAGGTGTTTCTTAAAATGGAAGTCTCCTGATCCTATGCCTTAGAAAAGCTTCACTAATTAAATTGTAGTCACCAACAGAGAGGGTATTTTTACTGGCAGTTAAATGGCTGGAGGCTCTGAGGGCCTCGGGCAAAGCCAAAGGTATTCGATTCCGCAAGATGTTAACTGCCAGAAAATATCCCAACAAGACAGTGATATTCCTGTAATATGCTTAATAAAACATTCTGGTTTTCCTCTGGCACTATAGGCACTGGGAGGGCATGGAGACAACATCTAACTGTTTCTACATCTAATTCAGCTCGCCGGGCAGAGAGAGCAGGAGGTGCAGAGCACTGTACCCCTTAGCCCATCAGGTCAGACATGCTGCATACACCACTGCATTTCCGTTCAGAGCAACAGGGAGGCAGGCCAGAGGAAACTAGTGTTTACTCTGCCTCTTAACCTGTAAGCCCATGAAAGTGTTGTTTTTGATGGCAAAACCAGGGTGCACTTGAGCAGAAAAAGGTCTGCTCTTGCAACTGGTGTTGTTTCTTGCATTTTTTTCTCCATATGCTGTTTCTGCTGTGATAGTATCAGGGTATTTTGTGGTTGGTAATTATAAAGAGCAAACAAAAATGTACTTTGCAATCCATTCTGGATTAATGCTGTGACATGGGCTAGGACTATAATCCCTGTTTTGTAATAGGAACTGGGCTGTGACTGCATGGCAAGTCAGTAGTAGAACTTCTGATTTAGCTCAGGCTTGCAAAGAAACTCTCTGCTACTTTGTTGGGAAACAGGACTGTGGGGTTCAGCTGGATTGATTCAAGCTTTTCCCAGATATCCTCTATAACCCTGAGACTTCCCCTTTCCCTGCCTGCAAAACAGGCTTATAAAAAAAAGTTTGTTTCTCCAAGTTTTCCTTCCTCATCTCTTCAGAGTGTGCAAACCCCATCAGAGAAGGAGTCTGGGTTTTACGTACCACACCAAGTGCAGTGCAACCCCGATCTCCTCCTGTACCCTACATCCTACAAGCTGGAGCTCAACCAGCGTTTCCATGGGACTGCTTCAGATAATAGCAGCGCTCATGTGAGAGCAGGCCTGTATCAACCTACATCGCATCAGAATTAATGGCTCCCTTAATAAAAGCAAGTGAGATCATCACTCTTGGCTTGATTTTTTTTCCTTTGTATTGCCTTTTACATATACAAGTAATGATCAGCTGCTTAAATATCTCCAAAGCCAAAATTTAAGGACATGTTTAAACCTCTCACTCTCTAATGAATGGCTGTGTCATTTCAGAGAGAGTTTTAGCACATTCCTGACCAAAAGGAGAGACTTCTTGTAGGACCAAGCGTTGTATCCCGTCCTTCAAGACTCCTCAAACAGGTCAAGTCCCATTAAAACAGCGAGATGCACCGGTCTAGCAGCTGAGTACTTAGTGCAGGCTCAGGTCAGAGATCGCATGCAGCTTTGAAGAAAAAGGCAAATGTCTCCATACCTGTCTGTGCAGTCCACATTAAAATAGGACCTTCACAAAGCTCCAGGTATGGCTTAAGAGATTCCTTGGATTTCCAATCTTTCAAGAGAAGTTACCAGCAAAGAATTTGTTTCCCCTTGTTCCCCAGAGGGATTTCTAGACACCACGGACTCTCCATTTGCCCACTCCATCCCATAATGAGCATCCGAATCAGCTTCAGATGTCACTGAGATGTTACTTAGATATACAAGAGCCTAAGTGCAAATGAGGCTCAATGTGATTTTAATTCCTAAATGCCTGTATCACTTAAAAAAAATGAATTTTAGGCTCTAAATCACTTCTCAAAAGCATCTCTCTCCCTCAGGTATTGCCCATGTGCAGAAAAAAAACAGAGAGTTCTCAGTGCCCAGCCATGTTTCTACTGAACTCACCAGCAAAATTATCCCCTCTCTTGGCTCTGCTATTTTTCATAAAACAGATGCCATGTACAGGATGTGTGGACCCTGAACCTGCTGCCCTGAGGTGACCTGCAGCTCATAGCTCTATCCCATCGCCTGGAGGAGGCGAGATCTGCTGTAGGAAACCCCAGAGCGAGTGCCGCACTGAGTTCATGGTGGTACAGTGCTGAAAAGCACTGAAAGGTTTGAGGCATTATTGTCAGTGCATTGACTTCTTCCTCCTGCTGTATGAAAAATTTATTTACTGGAGCTGTAAAGAATTTGCAATGTACTTCCATACGTGTAATTTGTTAGAGTACTCTCTGAAAGCCACAGCAGCCCGTCTCACAATGCCCTGACATGTTCCCGTGTTTGCAGTAGCGGTTGCAGGGGAGGAGATCGCTCTGGTAGGGCTGAGGTGGAAGAGTCTGCCCATTGCTGGATGGCAGCACAGATACAAAAATTAATAGTTTTCCTTTTTTCACCTACCATTAAACTGCAACATGCATGAATTGTAATTAAGCTCATTTAGAGCAGAGCATTGTATGCAAAACAGTAATATCAGGAATATAGTCATTTGGATCAGATCCATTTGTCAAAATAATGGTATGGAGGGAAAGTGTGTCTCTCATAGCTCAAAGTGTGAATGAGCAGTGCAGAGTTCAGATGCTCCTTTGAGGTGGAAGGCCAGGACATAGTATTCCTCCAGACCTCTGGAGAAGGTCTGGAAACCCTGTAGTGGTTTCAGTGAAATATATCTTCCTGGGAGTCCCTACAAAAACCTCACTTAGATTAATGAGGTTAATGAGACCATTACCTGGCATAGCTTTAGTGTTGGGTTAGGATGTTCTGGAAACGCTTAGAGGTGCAAGCAGGGTCCAGGTTACCCAAAGGCCAGGACTTGAGGCCACAGAGCCAAAGCTCATCCTGCTTAGAGGCCAGGTATCACCAACTGAAAGTGGGTGTTAAACCCTCATGCTGTGTTAAACCATCTTGCAGAGCTTTTCTGCTGGAGAAGCAGCTGTTTGATGCCAGCCCCATTAGGTCAGCTACACTGGCTCATCGTAAAACCTCCTGTGTTCAGGTGAAAGGGCCTTTAACAGAAGTCAAGAAAAGGCTTCAGACCAGGGGGGGTTAATTAGTTGTTGATCGCTTGGGCTCTGCAGGCAGCGATGGAGGAAAAAAAAGACCAGAAGCTCTGAATTCACCATGTTGGTAGGAAAAGCGAGAAAGGTGATGGTTTTTAGTGAACATCTACCAGGAGGCTACTTACAACAAGAAGTACCTTGAGTTGTTTGTTTATTCTTTGGGAGGGGAAATGAAGGGCTGAAATCTCTCCTTCCTTCCCATGAAACCCCTGCACATCAGACAGCTTCTGCTGTTAATACCGTGCTACTCATAGTCTCCAAATTGTGCTGAACCTCTCTAATGTGCGCAAGTTCAGTGAGCTGCCCTGGTGCAGGCAGGGATTTCATCCCTTGGCTTCCACAACTTGCCGCACAAAAAGCAGTAGGGGGCTGCCTGCATCTGCACTGCAAGGCTGATGCATCCCAGCTGGGTCCTTGCGTGAAGCCAAGTTGCTCTGTGCATATAGGGGCTGTGGGGCTGGGAATTCGGGCCATCTGGCAGCCCAGAGTTTGCCACCCAAAGTGGGACTAAGCAGGTCTGAGATTTGACTCCTTGTCTATGACCTTTCAGGGCAAGGTCTGGGAGGGAGTAATCTTTCCCTCCTCTGCTTTCCTAATTGCGCCGGTGCGTTTGCTGGGGCTGTGCCGCTGAAGTGCTGACAATTTGGGAAGGCTACATTCTTCTAGGAGGGAAAACTGGGAAAGTAGTTACATCTGTGAAGTCTCCAGCCTATCTCAGCTGCCAAAAGTGCTAAGTAACAAAACCAAAACATGCTCTGGTTTCAGATGCCGTGGACTTAACCGTCTTGAAAAGGGGCCTCTTCCCACCGTGGCTTGTACAACAACCTCTGTACAAATGAGAAAAGCTAGGGTGCGAGGCAGGCTCTCACTGGCACTTGTGTTTATTTTGGTGTGAAAGACCACGTAAGGTGTTGGCTGAGAGAGGAACCATGTGATTAGGGAGTTTTTGCAGATATGGAGATGCTCTGCTCCACAGGAGCCCCCAGGGCAGCCCTGCCAGTGCCTGGCAGTCGGGTTTCCAGTAGAGATGTGGATAGTCCACATATTTAACCTGGGACCCGTTGAGGTTACCTTTGCACTGCCTCACCCCCTGCCCCTTCCTTTCTTTATCAGTTGGTGGGTGCCCTGACCCTTGTTAGTGAACAGGAGCCCTCTAGGGCTATTTATTTTTTAATGCTGTATTTCTTGGCTTTCTTTTTTTTCTATTTATCTTTCTGCCATTTAGTGCCCCATGTTGAAGAAGTCTTGATGTGTTGTCAAATCCCTCCATGAGATTATTTGATTGAAATGTGTATCGCCTGCCTGAGTAAACCTGGCTGACAGGGAAAGGCTTTCTTGCTCTGCAAAGAAACGCAACAGCTGCCTTCTTCCACTCTCCACCTTGCCAGCAGAACTCAAATGAATTGCTTAATTTCAAGCAAATTTGATAATAAGGTTGAGGTGTCAAAAGTGATCACATTCTGGAACATCACAGCACTTTATTTATTTAAGTAGAGAGATCATGTTTGGATAATTTTTTTCCCCCCAAAAAAAGAAGGACAAAAGCATTTGCTCCTTGCTGGCTGCTGGGGATGTCTAGGAACAAGGCTGCAGTTGATCTCTTCCTCACAGACCTTTTCAGGGGACTGCCTGTCCCCTGTGCCCCGGCAAGGCAGGACCAGCACCAGCAGAGAAACATCTACAAAAAGCATTGCCTGAGCCCCAGTTTTTTTTTTCTTTCAGCATAAGCATTGAGGTGCTATTCTGCAAATGACCTTTGCAACCCGCCTGTGTGCCTTTAAGTTGCTTTAACCACATGTGAGGCAGTGGTATTAATAATAATACTATTCACACCAGAGTCTCCTGGGCAGCTGAATGACAGTATGAATGTGGATTAATATTTCTTAGCCACAAGGGACTAGGAAGGAGCTGATGGAAGCACAGCTTGTGAAATTAATAATCACCACCCACTTGGTGGAAAAGGAATTGGATTATAGGGACTCCAAAATTAATAGTATCCTGGGCAGGCAGAGGATATTGAAATATTCATTGGGTTCAGCTAACCTAAGACAGTAAGAAGCAGGCAAGGTGTGATGTATTATGTAGCCATGGGCCATGCTGAACCGCCTTTCGTGGCCATGGGGCCGGTGCTCGGGCGCCGTCTCCTTTCTGCACACCGGCAGTGTGGCACTAATTGGGTAGAGGTACACGGTTATTGACGGAAATGTGGATATCCACTGACAAGAGCTGCCAGGTATTTTTATGCACAGCATAAATAAAGCAGCAGGGATGCTCTTGGGCCAAAGCGCAGGAAAACTGGAGGAGAGGGAGCTGGGCTTTTGGCATGCAAAGGGTTTACAGCAGGGCACCTGCCCGAATCCTGGTGGCTGCCTGTGCAGAAACATCTTGATCTGAGCATTTCTGTATCGTTGTGCAAGGCTCCTGCTGCAGTGGGGTATCACTACTGCGGGACAGGGCAAGAGCTCGAGCATACGAACAGGCTCCTCTGCTCCCGAGAGCTACTTCCTGCCTGTGTCAGCGAGAGAAAATTACTGATCTCACTCCCAAGCATGTGAAATTGGTGAGAAAAACTGTGCACCCACTGGTGTCTCCCAGAGGGTGTCCCCAAAAGTGGTCCTGGCCTCCCAGGACCTGCTAAATCCTGCAGCGCTGGAGACCTGGGGGAGGGCAATTTCCAGAAAGTCCCTTGGCAGGGAGGGCTGCTGCTGGCTGGGAGGGAGATGTATCCAGTTTAACTGGATAAATGGCCTCCAAACAACTCCTTTTGGAGCTCTGCTGACATGCAGGCCCTGCACATGCTTCCTAAAACCACTGGCATCAGACACACGTGTCCCTGACACATGCTATGAGCAAGAGAAAAGGGGCACTGTGCATCCCAGATGAAAGCCTGGGCACAAATACATAAATGTATCTTATGAATCAAGCTTGGAATCATTATCAATCATGGTCTGGAAAAACTGCTTTCGCCAGTAAAGAGAAATCATGGCCTTTCAGCCCTGCTGATGCCTCTGCAGGAAGACTTGTGACGGGCACGGGAAACCCCAGTGCTGAGAGTGCCACCAAGCATGTCCCTGCCCTCTGCCCGCCATGGGGCTTTGGAGAGGCTGTAGGCCAGGAACCAGTGTATGGCAGCACTTTTTCCTCCCCTTAATGCCCAAGTTGTGTCCTGTCCTTTCGCTGTGTAGCAAGTGGGGAGGAGGGAGGCCGAGCACTGGCAGAGCTGCCCTGCATAGCAAACCTGGTGCACTGGGTCCATGTGAAACTGTGTCTCCTTTGCCTCTGGGAAATGCTGCCTCTCTCACCAATGGAGATGCCATCTCCCAGAGGAGCCAGGGATGGAGGGAGTGTTTCCATTCAAACAGACACTCCCCTCCCTTGCCCCCAAAATCCTTATTTCTGGACCATTTTCATCGATGTGTGACCAGCAAGCTCCAGGGAGAGGGACCCAAGCTCCCTTTAAAAAATCAGATCTCCAGCAAATCTGCATCTGGCAAGAGGATGCCATTCTTATCTCTGAAGAGGCTCAGCAGGTTGTGTTGATCTGGGGGGCAGCTGTCTGTAAAACAAGATGTGTGCATGCACGCGGACAGGCAGAACAGCGATGGGCTGCCTGCGGAGTGCAATGTGGCCTCCATCCATCCACCGTCTCCATCTGTCCCCCACTCCATCCATTCCCTGCCCCCATCCCTCCCTCCCAGCACTCAGACAAGGGTGATTGCAGGTCCCATGGACTCTGCTGCCAGGGCTGGGTGGCTACTGCACAGGACAGTGAGGCATATCCCTGCTCCCCAGAGGCTTATGGGACCCCATGAGAAGCAGCTGTTGGCCAGAAGCTACCAAACGTCATAGAGGCAGCATGCTTGAAAAAGGAAACTGTATATGGAAGAGCAAAGCCACTGCTAATTAAATTGGTTTTGCTCTTGTAGAGGGAGGCATTGCCACTATGAGAGTATGTCAAAGTCCTGCAAGCTCATGTGAGATGTGCAGTGAGCTTCTTGTGCTGCCAGCATGCTGAATTACTCCTTGAGTGGGTATTTGAAAGGGTAGATCACTATAGGGATCATTATTGAGTCAGTTTGAATTAAAGATTCCCCAGGAATACAGTGCTGTGCATTAAAAAAAAATCCTAAAATATAAGTGTGTTTTTCACAGCTCTGCTCTCCTTCAGGGAAACCTGTTGTGTTTGATTTAATTCTGCCCAGAGGTAACCAAAGCACCTCAGTTAAAAACCTGATCACACAATGTCCAGGGATCAGCCCATCCTCCTTTCCCAGTGGAGGGAGCGTTTGGTGGTGGCACATCCAGAAAAGCTGCCATTGCCATTGTATATGTCTAATATGTATGGTCTAAACTTCAGTGGTTTTGCAAAACATGTCTCCTGTTCATCCACCCAGGCTACACAAACTGGAATTAAGCCCAGACGAGTTTGCTGGTGTAGAGCTCTTGCTGGCCACAATTTTTGTTGTGTTTATAGCGGGGAAGGAAACTCTGGATGCAACCCAATGCATGTTTAAAATCACCAGGAGCCTTTCCAGTGAAGCAAGGTGTGCATGTTGGTCCTGCTGTCTCGGGAGGCATCATGAAACGTCTCAATGGGAAGCATCCAACAAGCTCCTGTTGAAAGCTGTGGTGAGAAGAGTCCTAAGGGACCTGGAGCAGTGTCCAGTGGGTGTCTGTTCCTGGTTTTTTGCATTCATGGCTTCAAAAAAAGCATCCTAATGAGATTTATGAGGCTTGTTTTAAACAGAGAAGTTGCCTTGCCAACAAGACACATGTCTGCTACATAAAAAATATGATGATGAAGGGATAAGATGACAGCTTTGTATCCATAATGCTTTCATCCCAAGGTGCTTTTATGCAACTGCTAAATATTTAATTTCTTTTAACTTCCAGCCTTGGATATTTTTAGCAGGTGACGATGCAAAAAGCCCTCTGCCCCACATGGGTGGGGTGGGAACACATTGGTGTGGGGCAGACACAAACCACAACCAGTGCAGTCGTCTGTCCCACAGCATCTCTAACATGTTCCACTCTTAAGACGCCATCCAGCTGAAAAGTATTTTGTGGATTTAAGGTCTGGTTTAAACTCAGAGTTTACCTTTGTAGCTGTCTTTGATTAGGAGCTGAACTTGATCTGGAGAAAATATTTCATGGCTCCTTTTCACCAGAAGATCTGTGATTTCCTTGGAGTAGGATTTGGGTTGTTTTCCAGACCAGTGTGATTGAATCAGTGCAGATCCCGAGTGTGGGCAGATCATCAGTGTTGGGTGCAGAGACACAGTCTGTCCTTTTGTCCTCTCCTGAACATGTGGATGGACAAAGCAGGAGCATTGAGAGACTTGCCTGTTGTCCCTGTCCAATTTTCTGCACTCTAAGTCCTGTCCCAGAGAGCACATATGTGACTTGACTTATATACTGCAGCTGGTGGGAGAGGAAAGGTTTGTCCATTTGAATTTTGCTGGAAGAGAGGAAGGAGAGATTTTCTTTTTCTCTGGCCTCCTTTCTTTCAAAATTTTACAAAAAAGAG
Organism: Anhinga rufa; assembly: GCA_013400875.1. Lineage (NCBI taxonomy): Eukaryota > Metazoa > Chordata > Aves > Suliformes > Anhingidae > Anhinga > Anhinga rufa. The sequence continues at coordinate 76,574 of VZTV01028316.1, forward strand.
TTGAAATGTCAAACTAGAAAATGCTATTGATGTGGCAGGTACATTTTCTTCTTCAAAAATGGAAATTCTCCTCAAGCTTCTTCAGCTTGAATACTGCAAGTAATAATATTTTGCTTTTTTTTTTTTTTTTTGTGCTGGTGGACCAAAGGCTGGGGCTGAGGTTGGCAAAGAGAGCTTGTGGAGTGGGATCCTCTGCCAGGGCTGTCCTGCACCCACTGTAGCACTGGGGAGGAACAGGCAATGTGGGATGTGAATCCTCTTATCCAACGTGGCATGTCCATGTTAGGTGAGGGGGATCATGTCCTGGGAATGCCCACTCTCCCCGAGGCTCTTATGGGTAACAGGTAGCAAACTCTGATATAGCTAAATATGCTATGGATACTCAAAGTGAAATAAATCCCACCGCTGGAGTGATGCTGTGGATGCTTCAGATCTCTCTGAAGGAGATGAGACATCCCTTTCCCTCCTTGGGTGTACCACTGAAACGTCAACGCTTCTCGGCTGCACACCCAGAAACCACAAAGCCGTGAACCAAAGTACTGAAATACTTCTGGCCTTTGAGGTTTAATTGCAATTCTAGATAGCCAAAATTATTCCCAGCTGCCTGTTGTGCCTGAGGGTGTCCTGCCCTGAGTGTCAACCAACGGCAGCTTGAGGTTTGCCACCTCTAGCACAGGTTTCCTGCACTGGGGCTGTTCAGCACCAGGCTACAGTGACCAGTGTCCAATCCACATGGTTTGGGGCTTGATGGACCTTAGAAGGCCCCTAAAACATGCACACACGGTATCCTAAATGCAGCCAGGGTACTGCATTCAGCAAGGAATGGGGATGCCTGAGAGACAGACAGGCTTCAGCTCTCTCAGACTTTATGCTTTTTCAGAGCCATCTTGAACAGAAATGAGAATGATAATTTAGTTGAAGTGGGTATTATAGTTTATGAAGCTTTAAGTGAAGCTGGAGGCATGAACTGTAACACCCTTTCTCTGCTGTTGCAGAAGGGAAATGTGAAGGCAGGATGGTGCATTTTAGTTTCTGAGGGCACTAGCATGTGACGTAATAATATAAAAAATAATCTCAAAAAAACCCCAAACCATATGTGACCCAGAGAGGCCGGCTGCACTTCCCCATAGCACAGCTGTGGAGCTCAGTGCTTAACGTAGCCAGGAGCCAAATCTCACAGGGAAATGATCTTTTGTTCTGCTCTCTCTCTTCCTGATCTCCCTTCAGACCCCAACAAATCCCTCTTTGATTTTTAAGCTGCAGGTAACTGCAATTAAGAGGCAAATTTCTGATCCTCCTTCTCACCCACACCCAACATTTAGTGCTTTTTGACTTCTGTTCCCTTTAGCAGAGAAACTGCTCCTGATGGCCTACGGCTGTGGGAGATGATGAAAAGGATCCTGCTGACATGGCTGGGGTTGCATCAGGAGTTGTTCACCACCTTAGGGCTCCCCTAACCCCAGATGTGAAAGCATCTGTTGGAAATGAGGTTTTAAGCCTTCATCCAAACCAAAACCTTGGGGAGAGGTGGTGTGAGGCAAGAAGAGGAGGCACCCAATATGTCCAGGACTCTTCTCCTTAACGAAAAGCCTGTGTAGCATCATTAATTATTTACTCAGAATTGGAATGGTTAGTTTTACCTGTACTATATGCTTCCTGTTTCCTAGCTAGCAAATCATAGAAACATAGAATCAT
>VZTV01028320.1:0-16008 GCA_013400875.1 Anhinga rufa
GCGCCGGGGGGACGCGGAAACTTTCTTCTTCTTGCCGTCCTGGAGGGATAAAAGAGCGCCTCTGGTCTCCTGGCGGAGAGCTGCTCTGCCGTAATGGTGGCATTTAAACTTGTGAGGGGGTGGGAGCCGCCTGGCGAGCCCGCGGGGCTGGGGCTTGCGGCGCGGCCGGGGGCGCCTCGTTTCCGCGGGTCGGGGGCAGGGGGCTTCCCCCGTGAATTCCTTGGGGTTGGCTCGTTTTAAGTGAGTGGGAGGGGAGCAGAATAAAACGCTCAGTGCTGTGCGCCATGGTCAAAATCCTCCGTGTTTTTAAAAGTTTAGGGCCTAGACTTGCCGAAGGATTTGAATATATTGGCGTCGGTGACTCATGTGCAGGAAAGTGCTGGAGGTTCATTTTTTTATTGGGCTGGCCGCAGTTGTAAGTGGATTTAAATGCCTTATCAAGATTCAGCTTAAGAGGAGAGTATTGAAAACTTTTGCCTGGGTGAAAATAGGGTCAGTACGTTTTGGTTTGAGGAGTTCTAGAGCTTTGGGTTTTTTTTTCTTTTGCCGGTAAAAGGATGAAAGTTTCAGACAGGTAGTGTGGAGGTAGAAACACGCATGTAAGTGTAGATATTTGAGTACTGAGAGATGAAAATGTGCACGCAAACCAGGCAGATTTAATAATCTTGATGGGCTCCTTACTTGCCTTAAAGTAACTTTATTAAATGAAGTGAGACTTGTTAAGAGGATCTCTCAGGTTTCACCGTTAATTGTTATGCGAAGTCAGATTTGTGGTCGTGGGACAGGTGTTTGTTTTACCGGACACTTGTGTATACTTTTGAGACATAAGATGTCTTTTATGGTAAAATAAGCAAGATGCTTTGGCGTTCTTGGATTTAGACATGACCTCTCAGGTGGTGAATTTGCGTGACTTCCTTTAAATTTTTATTCAGTAGAGAGTGTTTCATTGCCAGTAAGTCTGGCTGTTTCTTTCCACACCACATGCTCTGTATCATAAGTCTCTCTCTAAAGAGTTGGATAAAAGGTCTGATGATTGCGCACCTGCAGTTGCCAGTTGAATTTGACAGGTTCTTTCTTCTTTAAGTGACAGTGAACAGGGAAGCCAGTAGTGAGGGATGAAGTTTTTGGTGCCTTGGATTTGTGCTGTGGTGTATATCTACTTCCATAGCTACTTTTGATAGTAATTCCCTCTTAATTTGCAAAGAGGTATGCCCGTTGACTTGTAGGCCTTTGGTTGAGGTGTGTCTGAGCAAGGAAGAAACAGGCTTAGGTGACTTTAGGCATTTTTATGTATTACTAAGGAAACAATGTCTGTAATCTGCTATTACAGTCACTTGCCCTAAAGGTTAACAGGTCTTTCGTACTCCATTAAGAGTTGTGGCATATGAACTTGCAAAAAGAACAGGAAAAGAGCTGTTTCAAACTTTAGAGCTGAGACTTCTGCTTTGAAAAAAGGCTGCGTTGGAGCTTCTTGAAACTTTCAGTTGTTTGTGAGCAGCTTTGTGCTTTCCAATGTTCAGTAATTTTTGACTCTTTGCACTACGTGGCTATTTTCTCCATCTGTTAAAAATGGGAGAGGACAACCTGAGATACAGAGGTGGCTGTCTTGAAACAAGTGGGCAGCGGACGACAGAGGCAAAAAGAGAAAGCTGAACTCTGGACTTCTAACACTTGTGTCAAAAAACTAGAACAGAACTCCTAAGTGTGACCAAAGTGATTTCTGTGCGCCCCCCTGAATTGAGTCTCTTGGCTCTGACTCCTAATTGCCTCCAGCTTTTTTTCTGTAGGTACTATGAACTAGAAAAGTATAAGTCTTGTTTACTGTGCTTCAGTGGATCTGCAGGTGCTGTGGGGACTAGAACTTCAAATGGCGGTAGCAGCATGCACATGCTGGTAAGGCTGTCAAGTTGTTGGGAAATATGTTTTCTTGGGGACACTCACTCTGCATCAGAAGCTGCTAGCTTAGTGCTCTGGACTTGCAGTGCAAACGTGTAACTTTACCTGTGCTTCTTTTGACCAGTTTAACCCCTACAACACTGATCAAGGCAGATATTTCCCTTACTCAACAAAAGCTTACAGCGGATTGCGTATCTGGACGCTCAAGAATCCTGTTAAGGGGAAGAGTAAGCACAAAGCTCAATAATCACTTTTTTCATTGTGGTTCTGTTTGGGTACCTCAATATTTTACCTGAAACAAAAGCTGTCTAGCAGCATGTACAGATGCTGAAGTTACTGGATGGTGAAAAATCTGGTTGGGAAGGAAGCTTCCAGTAGCTTCTGCACTAAGTCTGAAAAGAGACCTGATAACTAAGTGGCTCTCATCTTCACAACGGATCTTTTTCTTTCCTCCAATCTCGAGAGAGAAGGCAGGGGAAAGAGGAAACATTCTCCTGGAGAGGTGAGGGAGGATGTCTGTTTAGGAACTGCATGGCTCTCCACAAGACTCCTAGACTAAATTCCACAGTTTGATTAGAAGTCTGCCCTGGAATTTCTCACTGAGATAATTTTCTGATTGTCTGCAGTATGAACTTGTAGAACTGCCAAAGTTAAGCATTTGCTGCAGCATCCTAGGAATAGCCTATCTATGTGATACTGAGCAATGCTTGAATTAAAGCAAGATAGATTTTACTTGGTAGCGCTTCTGTTTCATAAAGTGACAGGCAAACTTTGCCCAAGTTTGTTCCTCATTATTTCTGGTAGTGACCCATATTGGAATTTAAATGGTTAATCAGAATGTTTTAAAGAGGCACTTCAGGGTGGAGTCATCCCTGTCAGAAACATTGCTGCTTATTCCTGAGAACTATCTAATTATTGAACTTGTTCAGGCTGTGTACCTTCACATTCCCATTTTGTTATGCCAACAGCAGTGTCTAAGTTTTATTTCTGTTTTTCTCAGGTTTTGTTTTTATTTAACAGCAGTATGCCAGTTAATCAAGGTCAGCAAATCAGTGCCCTTTATAATGTATATGTATTTATTCTGGTCCTGTTTTGCAACAGTGGCCTTACTTAGAGGAGTGTGTTTATTGATCATGACTGTAGGTAAGTGTCTTTCAATGCAATCTGTAATTTCAATTTGGTACCTTGTCAGACTTATGTCATAGTATTCTAAAGGGTGTGTTAGAATTATTCACATTTTTTCCTTGTTATTGCAAGAAAAATGACTGATTTGGCCTGCTGTAAAATATCTCGTGTTTTTTATGTAATCTCTTCAGAGAAAAACTGATTAATATCTGTCCATCCATACACAAAACTACTATTGAAATCCTGTGTCCTCAAGTAGTGCTTGCAGGTAGAACGGGGTTTGCGTGAGCTCTGTGTGGGAGCAGATTTTGCCCCAAACAGACATTGGGCTCCGATGTGTAGTGATATCCTTCGTACATTAACAATTCAATTCATGCGATATGGCTGACTCCAGTATTATCTTGCTTCTCTGCTGGAAAGAAGTATCTTCTGCTTTTGCTGAAAAATACCCTGCTGCTAAATCGGAGTTAGAAGCTACTCTGAAAGACTTGAAAAGGTTGCTGTCTACAGATAACTGCAGTTGATAGGAGAAGACTTTATTTTCCCTTCTAAACCAGAATGGGTGAAAAGATATTACCGGTGAAGCTTTTGACAAGTTGGGTATATACAGAAAGTGAATGTATTACAAAATGCGATAGTTTTTCAAAGGCGTAAGATTTTAATACTAAATGCACTCCTACCTAATGCCTAGACAGATGAATGAGGTGTTCAGTTGAAACCACAGATTTTTTTTTTGATCATTAGACATTCTGTAGTCTCTAGTGAGGGTGAGACCTTTGTCTTGCAGCACATGGATAGCAGGACTAAATAAAAGCATATACACCTTTATCTTGATAACACGTGCTTTTTAAGCTAGAATTAGATATACTTGGAGTTTTAAAAAAGACAGTCAAGTAGCTATGATCAAATGTAACTTATGCGCTAGAAATTGAGAATTTTGTTTTATTTAGCAAACCAAAATTAAGCAAACAAACAAAAAAAAACTAGTAAAAGAGTGAGGATTTTAACTTTTCTTTGTATGCCAAGACTAATTGGAAAAGGAATATTGCAAAAAGGAGTAGGAGTGTGTGGAAGACATAAGACCTTCCTTTCTGACACCACGGCCTAGTTGTGCTGCGTGTGAAAGGCTGTAACTGGTACTTCAGGATTTTGCAGGTCAGTTGTTCTGTCCCCTCTATAATTCATGAAATGCCCCTAAAATATCCTAGAAAGCCGCAGTGGTGGGCTTCAAATATAAATGCTGGCTTATGTTGAGGTTTTAACGTACAGGAAATTGCACTTATTTCAAATGGGTTACTCATGTGAGTAGGGATATAATTATTTCAGAACTGGGACTGTTGCGGTCCTCAAAAGACCTCTCCCTGCACTTTGATAATTAAAAGCAGTTTTATAAAAAGAATTATTTCTTTTTGGTTGGCATGCTACCTCTCGTTAACTGTTCTGAAGGTTTTTGCAAAAGACTGAAAAATACCTGGTAATTTTTGTACATTTCTTCACAGTCACTACTTTTAAAGAGACTAAGTTAGAGTAGGGCTACTTCGTAACAGGCATTTGGTGGTATGTGATGGCTGCCTTTGATTTGCATTGCCAACATTATTTACTTTGTGTCAAAATTGGAGTACTGGTAGCTGACCTTATCAGAGACCTTTCTTATGCTACAAGAAGCAAGAGTATGTACTGCTACTCTTGATTTTGAGGGGGGGAGGTGGGGCGTGCTAAGATTTTTGGCTTTTCTGTCACAGCTTTTTATCAATGAAATGAGAAAAATAAGGGACTAGTGTAGAAAGTGCATTCTATTCTGGAAAATAAGGTTGCACTTCCAAATCCATCGTGGCAGTCTGTCTACAATGGAACACTGTAAAAATCGGAAATTTTTAATGGAGTTCAAGTGTGTTCCCAGAAAAGTGTCTTCTTTCTGTCAGACTTACTCAGAAAAAACACCTACAGATTCATTCTAGTCTGTGTTATGCTGGAGGATATTGTGCATTGAGGGCACGTTGATATCCTCAAAAAGAATTAAGAATTACAATTGCTGGGAAGAGCAAAGTATGATTGTGTCCTATGCGGTCTGTAATACTGCTGTCGCTTGCAGACCAGCAAAGGCTATGTTCCTCGTGGGGTGGCCAAAATTGAATTTACTGGATTAAAGGGCTGGCATGTAAAAATTCTTTACTGGGTTATTGTTAATCTGGATCGTTTCCCAGCCTGGTTCACTGCGTGGCTGCACAAACAGCTGTACCGTCACAACAGAGGGCATAGGAATGAGTGAGTGCTGGGGAAGACTGCTGAAGCCAGCATTGCCGACAGAGCTGCTTGCCAAGTGCTGGCCGAGTCCTCAGCGGCCCTTTGGATTGCTCCCGTGCAAAATACCTGAGCTGGCATCAGTCGGTGGGCCTGCATGAGTGTCTGCTTTGTAGCAGTGACAGCTAGGTAGAGAGAACCGGACCAGTCGAACTGGAAGTAGTTTGTTTACTTGTAAAATCAAATCCCTTTCAGGAGAATGGAAGATAAAAAGATGGAGGCAGTTCTCTGAGTAGTATTATTGGGGGAAAAAAAGGCAGGGGGAATGGGGCAAAACATAAGCTGATTAACAGAAACAACTACTATTTTAGTTATGCCTCAGTGTGGGCTACTGTTCAGTACTGTTGGGTTGTTTGCCTTTATGTAGTTTTGAAAGGTTATAAAACCCTGATTTCCTGGCTGAAGTTGATTATTTTTTTCTTCTTCCTTTAGACTATGAATGGTGATATGCCGTTTTTGAGACATGATAGCTTATGATTTAGTAAGGATACCACTGTATTTCTTCAAGCTGCAAGCTCTGTGGGAGAAGTGAAAATGACCTGTCACCAGCTCATAGAAGACAACTGGAAAATTAAATGACTGATTATAGTAAGGGGAGGCTATTTAACATTTAGATCTTATATCAGCCTGCCTGTATTCAGTACAGTTGAAGCTAATATGATCAGAATAGTTTTCAGTTGATCTTTGCTGGAAAGAAACATACCAGTTATGGTATGTCTTAATGATTTCTTGCTTCTAGCTGTAATCTTTGTGTGGTATTAAAATAATGACCTTATGTGTTTTGTTTCTTTTTTTGCTATCTCAGCCGTACAAGACATCCTGCAGTATTAAGTGCTGTAGAGCATTGAGTGCATGATTTCTTGAGATTTAGTTTGGACTGTATTCTCCTTTCTCCCAAATCTCTGATTTTTTTAACCCCTCTGAGAGAAAGAGTTTAATATGGTTGCAGATCTTGCAATAGCTTCTTCAGTGTGTATTTAGAAAGGCAGAAACATAAACTCTGTCAGAACTTGTATAGTGGCATTAGAAAAAAATTCAAGCGTTCCTGTGCAGCGGTGTTCAAGATACCACAGGCTTCCTTGAATTTTTGAAGTAGGAAATAACTGTGGTGGCAGTGTGGTATTTAACTTGTAGAGTTCAACCAATGTTTACCATTAATGATACTGAAATTTTATGTGTGGGGGACAAAGTTCCATCTAAATGGTTCTAATCTGAAGGCCAGTGACTCAGCAGTGGTCAGGGCAGCTGTGTTCGTGTTGCTGTGAGGGGAGAGCTCCAGAACCGGGCGGGTGGTGGCTGGAGCGCTGCTCAGGTGTAGGAGCAGCAGAGCAGCAGGACTTCTGTTAGCAGTGGGTGAACATGACAAATCCTTGTATCTGCAGATGTGTCTGGAGCACTGCAAGTTTGTAAAGGGAGAGGGGAGAAAGGGGGAAAGTTGCTCTCGGGGCGGGGGGNCTGAAGGTAGAGAGTGTGAAGAGGGGGAAGGGGAAGTATGGATTTTTGGGTGACACCAGAAGTGACATCAAGACTTTGCATACTGAGGAGTAACTGTCTAAGTGATAAAGGCAAGAGGAGGTCTGCTAGGAAACTTCTTTTTCAAGTTAAGTCGGGGAGAGAGTGACATATTGCAAGTTAGTTATAACCACTTCTTCAGTTCTAGCCACATTAGAAGCCATTTCTTGCTACTCTGGCTTTGTGACGCTAATGTTGATGATACCTTCTCTGAATGTACTTGTCTGTATAGTTGCAGAAGTTGGTAATTAAAAACTCTTAATGATTGGAATGAGTTGATAATTTGTTTCAAGTAACCAGACTTCCTTCAGGAATATGGGCACATAAGACACTGTGCTGCTGGTGAGGAAAGAGTATTGGAGAATCGGATTTGCAAAATAGCTTTCTCTTTAGTGCATGTGTCCAGCTGCTTACGAGTTAAACCACTGCCAGATTGAGTGCATGTATAATGCATGCATTAAAGAAGAGAATCCCTTGTGGCTGAGGGCTCCAAAACAACCATCCTCTGACAACTGTCAAGATGACAAGCACACAGTGGGTTTTTTGTGCGTGAGGAGCAAGATGGGTTGATCCCACTGCTGTGAGGTGCTACGGTAAAAATCTGGGTTCTAGTATCAGCTCTACAACATTCTTACCGATAAGCAAGTCACTTAGTCTTCAGCGATGCTGTGTTCTTTGCTCAATTTTCAGCGTGGATGATCTGTAACTTTATTTGTTGTTGTTAATAGTATTGGCAAAGGAATGTTCCTTAGCTCACTTAACTGGGCTGGCCCTCCACAACAGTTTTCATTTTCAGAGACTACACGCTGCTCTTGAGCAACTGTCACTTGCTGCGCTGTTAGCTAAATCATGCTTAGTGTTAACTTAAGAGTTGTGTTTGAGCAGCAGTACATAAACATTTGGTGGATTTTACTTTGGGTCCACAGGAAAGTGTTTGTCTTTTCTGTGAATTTCTTTGAATGGATAGATGGCATGCTGCATTATGATGATAACCTAGAGAATAAAATGTTGCTTCACAGTGAAGATCAATAACTGTGGCTTTTATCAGAAAAGTGCCTTTTTTTGCTTTCATGCTCAAAGTTAGTATTTTAATTTCGTGTAGTTATGTTATACTGGAGAAGAAGTAACCTGCTGCCTTTGTTTGGTAAGGGGAGTGGATGAGGTTGTGGCAACTGATAAGAGTCTGATAAACCTGTTTTTCCAAGAGTAGTGTGCAATTTCACATATCAGAATTGGCAGTTGGGGCATTTTGTGTAGATTACATCGTTTGAAGAATGACTGGCTGTGCAAACGTGACCACAAGAACTTGACCATAAGAAATATAAGAACTATGATGCTGCATCTGCATTCATGTTTGTGACCATCTGAAGTGACGTTTTGTGCCTTTGCTGCATTGGCTGTATGTGTTTTGGCTTCTTTTAAGGTAATGATGTTTGAGCAGTGAGATTTAAATGTGTGTAGCTGGATAGAGACATGGAAGTAAAACACAGAAGTAGCTTAGATTATTTCATTAACTTAGAAATTATTGGCCTCTTGTATGTGCCTGTTTGAAAACAGCATTTGCTTAAGTCTTTTCCAGGATTATTTTTTTTCTCAAAATGTTGTTTTCTGTCTTAAGTGTATCCAAAGTAAAAAAGTTAACGGTTCCATAATAATTTCAAGAGGATTCTATGGGCCTGGGTTGAAAGAAATTAATTACAAGCTTCTTGGGTTTTAGAATAACTTTTACACGAGTGAATTGCCATTGAAATACTCTCCCTGATCATACTTATTTAGCTATGCTGTGGTCACCATCTTATGAATATTGGCACTTGCAGTTGCTGCTGAATCTGTATATTGCAAAACCTGTTCCATAATCTAGGCTTTTGGTTTGTTTAAAAACATGCTGTAGTCCATGTGTGCACCTTCTACAGCCACTTTCTGTGCAAGTGAAGTGGCAGACCATTGCACGTGTGTTTATAAAGCCTCCTGAGACAGGAGGGGGACTACTTTGCTGTGCCCAGTAGGATGTCTGCTGTCCATACTGGTTCTGTATGCTCTTAAGAGAAACATTTCATGGTGGTTACTTTTGTGGTAGCCTACTACAATCAGTAGAACTTGGTTGTACAGAGTACTACATTTATTTTTGTTTGGGACAATTTGTGATTGTAGCGTGAATTTTACAGGCATCTATAGAGTTGTGGTTTGTTACAGTCTTTCTGCGAGGCACATGCCTTTGACCCTGCCTTCTCTAACGTTGGCTGTATATATAACATAAACAATTCTAAAACAAAATACTCTGCTACACTTGCATCGTTCCCTGGAGAGTGTGTGGGAGAGGAGAACCGTGACCCTGTTAGTTGTGTCGTTCTAATGCGCTCCTGAAGGTATTCAGTTCTGCAGTGATTAGCAGATTAGCAGAACCTACATAGGAGAGGATTATGGGATTCTTTCACCTACCTACTGTAAAGGTACAAGATGATCAAGCTTTTGTCATCTCCAGGGGTCTGACCAAAGCATGCTGCTTCACCTGGGATTGTCTCGTATAGGCTGTCACTGTCAAGACAGTCATTAAACTTGAGGGTAAAATTGCAGTCATTTTCTATGTTTGAGGTTACATGTATTTTAGCCAGTTGAACTTGGTGCCTTACCGAATGCATGAGTTGTAACAAGTATTCTCACCGAACGGAGCGTGTCAGGCTTTGACTTCAGGAAGAGTGTAAGAAAATTTAAAGCTAATACAAGCTTGCTTTCTGTGGTATAGAAACAGTTAAAGATCTCTGTTTAACTGAGCTCTAGTAAATAAAATTTCCTTCTGTTGATATGTGTTGAGCAAGTTAATAGTATATTGTATACAGTCTTAAAAATCAAAAGGAAAAGCAGGTTGACGTTTTCTCTCGTTCAGTAGAAGTGGGTAAAATTCACTTTGTTTCCTCCCCCAATACTAAATTTTATTTTTAAAACCCCACTGCATACTCTTTTTGAACTCTGGATTGCTGAACTGTTAGATTCTTAAAGAAATGACAGTTCTTTCATAAAAGTGCAAATCTTTTACTTGACCTTGGAATTTAAATGTTAGAATATTGTAGTATGTTCAACAACTCAGTCTGTACAACAGCAAATGATGATGTCTGGATGTCTGAAACTAGAAATTTTGGGGGGTTTATTAACTTGAGGTTTCTGGGAAATAGTTTTATTTGGGCTACTTCTGGTGAAGTTTCAAAAAAAACCCGAGTTGAAGGTGACCCTTCATGCTTTCTTCTTTTTTAATTATTATAAAGAATGGGATGGGAGGGCAAGTGACTATCTGCTGATTTTAAAGGTTCTTAGCCTGTAGACTTCACGTGTACTCAAGTACCTAGTGGTAGAAAATGCTTACTTGCATCTTAAGCTTCCTTTGGAAAATTTGGCCCCTAATAATGGGAAGCAGTCTGTCAGTTGTGTAATCATGGCTAATACTCTTTTAAGAAGCTGTAAGTACTAGTGTTCCATGGTCATCAAGCTAAACTTTAGCTTCAAGAATATCTTCTCAAGTCCTGATATTTTTGTTAATATTAATTCTGGTTTGGGTTTTTTTTTTCCTCTAAAGACAGGTGGACACAGGTGAAAAATTCGTAAGTAGTGAATGATTGATGAAAAATTTCAAATAGTATGTATTAAAGTGTAGCTAATTCTACAGTTCATCTTCAGTATTTTTTGAACATTTTTGTAGGTTGTGTATATGATCCCTAACTAGTAGGACTTGATTTTATTAAAAAAAAACCCCTAATTCTCCTAGTTAATTCAAATGAACAAGCTAGAAACATGGTAGTGTCAAGGTGTCTGCTGAGGGAGAGCCATCTATGATTTGAGATCAATTACTTGATGTGTATTTATAGATGCAAATGTATTCACCTTGGAAAGACTGTATTAGCCCTCTGAAATGTCTTGTTACATTAAGATTTACTTCATTACCAAGATTTGCGTGAGCTAGAATGGTCTCTTGCTAGCCATCTCAAAGCAATTAAGCTGTTTAAAAGATCTGGGGGTTTGATGTTCTGTTGTTTGGAAGTAAAAGGGGGTGGACAAAAAATTTTGGCACTGAGAAGATAAGTCAGAAGTGCTGTTATGAAAATCAGCAAAGTTTTAGCTGTAGCTGGCGTAAAAAGAACAGAACCGGGTTCTGTTAGTGATGGAGATTTCGCAAAACTTAGAAATGGAAAAAAATCAAATTGTCTGAATTTTGTTCAGCCAGCATGCTAAGGAGTTTTAAAAGAAAAAAAATACTTTTTCAATCTATGATAATCTGGAAATTAAAGAAAATTAAGAACTGTCAGCATGTAACTGATTTTTTTTTTTAAGTCATAAAGCTGAAGACGTGTTTAAATGTGCGTTCCTACCAAAATAGCTCCGCTGTGTACAAGGAGATGTGGTTACTCTATTACGTCATAGCAAACTGCATGTTCAGGTTGTTCTAATCTTAGGAATGTGAGCAAGGTGTGTTGTTTTAATTTAGCAACTTCACAATTCCAACAGTATTGTAATTTAGAAGTAGCTCATTTAAAAGTCTCTTACTGACATCAAAATTGCGTCGCTGTAGCTTTACAGAACAGGATAAAGATTATATAACATGGCGAGTAAACCAGCCTTACTGTTAAGGATGAGAAGGCTTAGACAGGATATACTTGGATGACAGATCTCTACCCAGGAAAAGCTGTCTTAATGTATGTGTTCCTGTCACTTTTTGCTGATTCTTATTTTTCCCTTTGGTAAGCAAAATTATTAGTAAAATGTAAGTAGACCCTCTTGCAGAGGATGCAGTGGAATGTCTGAGCAGTGAGATCCTGCGTGTATTCTTCTAACATGCTGTGATTTTTCCGAAATGATGTGATAGGTTTTGAAATTGTTCCAGTGGCAGGAGTGTGGGACTTTATTCTGTTTGTTTTGTGTGTTTATTAGTAGGCTAAATTCTTTTGCTGCATTCTGTTACAGAAGCATTTCTGTTGACAAAGCTCCCAATCTGGTGTTAATACAAAGACTCTCTAGAAGTGATGATCCCATGAATTGTAATTTTTTCTGGGTTGGCTGCAAACATTCAGCCTTTGTCCTCAGGCCTCAGTCCATGCTAGGTGTGATGATGTTTCAGTGTGTCATGCCTTACTGAGCAGTTGCATTAGCTTTCCAAGCTGTACAGCACGCATTAGCTTGTGAAAGCTGCCCCAATCTAAGCATTGTAGCCTTTGCCACTTGCGATGAATTTTTGCTTTTACTTGTAGAGAACAGGAAAATGTCACATTACAGTGGTTACATAAAAGACCTCAAACACTTAATATGGGTGATAACCTGTGCAGCTAAGCTAGATCATACAAAATCACCATACTTCAGCTGCATAGTGAAAGGCGCAAAATAACAGGGCATTTTAGCCACTGAGAATTGATAGTAAAACAACTGCTCTTCTAAGGTTCCTCTCATGAAACGTAGTCTTTGTATTTCGGAAGCTTGTGCTCCTTACACGCCATAACTCAAATCCATCTGTTCTGTCTATAGGGTGCAAATATGGAAGAAAAGGCTGACTTAATTTTCTCAACAGAATTAGCTCATGTGAACTTTAGTTGTTAGACCTTACAAACCACAAGCTTAGTTTTTAATTGCGTGCTATGGTGTTACAAACTCATGAGCTTGTTTATATCTGATGATCAGAATGTTTGAAGTTTGTGTGTGAATTCTATATTTCAAAATATAGTGACTCATATCCACGTGAAACTCAGCTGTTCCAAAAATATAGATTACTTACAGAACTAGAGAAATTTAGTGCCGTTTGTTTTTAAGTTAATGTATTTATTGGTAAGTCAGAAGAATTAAAAAGTCTTGCAATGAACTGCATGTTTGATGAACTTGCATTTTAAAATGAAGCATCGGTTGTGAAAAAGTTAGAATATGCAATTAAATATCCATATTCCAGAAGTCTAAAATCTGAAACCTTTTCTGATATGCGAGTGAATATGCTCGCACAGTGTTTAAGAAAAGCACTTCTAATAAATGTATTATTCCCATTCATGTTTCAAAAGCTAAAGCAGACTAAAAATGTGAATATTTAATCATTTTTAGGGTATAGTAATGCATATGTGCTGTACAGTAATAATGCAGGCAGTATGAAATCCTAGCCTGTTTTCTCACACACTGCAGGACTTGCTTTCATTGCAAAAAATAAGTTGGAATGAGAGCAAAGAATGAGGAAGGACTGTCATCCAGTGCGGAAGGCCATCAGCACGTTCAGGTAGCCGCTGTAATGTATTTAAACGCATAATGGGATTGCTCGATCATCAGATCTGCACTCTATCGTGTCCCTGTCTGACAAAGGATTTGCTGCAAGATTTTTGGAGGAGATTTTTGTATAGGTTCCCCAGGCTGGGATAGATACTGATTGCAACCAACAAATGTCCTACTCTGGGTATGTTCATTACATCCTTCCGGTGGAGAAGGGAGAAACACAGTTGTCAGAAGAGAAGAACATGAACAGTGAAGAGTTGAGCTTCATTCTGTAAGCAGTCTTCAGATTCCAGATAAGATTTAGAAGAGTGGACTGACAGACGTGGACTGACAGACGTTTATCTTCTACAAATCATTGCAATTAATAGACTTGCTTAGACCTGGATTAACACAATTAATAAATGCTTGATATTTAAAAAAAAAAGCCAAAAATACCTGTTAGGAGAATGTGCATACACAGTCCAAATGTTGGCTGTGTCTGGAGAATATTTTTATTCTAATGAGTCTGAGGATTTTAAGAAGCAGATGGCTCAATGAATCTTGGAAGGGATTTTGCTTGTTCTCAGTATTTTCTGATGGGAATGTTGGCGTAATCAAAAGTCACGGTGGTAGTGTTTACCCTATTGCCTTTCTCCTAACTTAATGAGCTGGCCAGAGAAGTTCAGGTCTCAAAAATAGCTGGTTCAAACAAATCTTCAGGCAGTAGGGACACGGTTGGCAGTCTCCCTTCAGATATTCCCCACTGTGCATAAAGATCCAGTGTGCAAGTCTTGAGAGGTAAGATTACACTATTGCAGAAGGCTCTGCAGGTAGGTTGCACATTATTAAAAATGAGATGTTATCAGTACAAAACCTGGAGTATCTTTTATGAAGTGTAGCTCCTAAAAATAATAGTTTAGGAACTCAGTGGCAGCTGGGAATTTAACCTTGTTTCTCCAGCAGTGATAGTGGTTAGTTTTTCAAGAGTGTCTTAAGTGAAACTGAGGAGAAAATATGCTTTTCCAAGGTCCTGTTTTTGGTAAAGGAAGAAAGTGCTTAAATCACACATAGCTACCCATCTGTTTGCCTTCCTTAGCCTTAAAATCTTGGCAAGCTGAGCACTGGACTTTCTTGACAGACATTTGAAATGTTAGAATACATAAGTCTTTGCTTTGTGTATGGTATGCTTCGATGTGAAGCTCAAAGATGTAAACAGTTTGTCTTTTCATAAAGATACTAGAAATATCATGTGTTCTTCTAAGGTATCTTTAGCTGTGATTTAAAAAAGGAGGGGGATTTAAAAGGGAGGGGCATTGAGCTTGTTTTAAAATAAGTTTATGAAAAGGCTTCAGTTTACAGGTGGGAATTTTATACCTCTGGAACTAGAACTAGAACTTCCTTGAGTATGCTGCCAGGTGGGAACTCTGCTGTGATAGTCTGTTTTGCCGAAGCTGGTGTCCTTTATCTAATCACACAATTTCTTTTATGAGGTTCAGCACTTAAGCTAGAAGGTCAGTTAGGAAGTAAGCTTTGTATTATTAAAAGCCAATTCTAACACGCTTGTATCTTTCTTCCAGTTTTCAAATGGATAGTGTTCTTTGTTCTAATAAACCCAGTATCTTCCAAATGACAGAAGCTAGTTTAAGTTAGGATGGTCTGGGTTTTTCTTTTGGGACTTGGACTTTGAGAGCTTGCTAAGGCTAAGTTTGCTTGGGAATCCCTGAAGACCAGACAGTAATACTGACAGGCAGGTATGACGTCTTCCTTCTGTGAAACTTCTTACTGCTGTCTTAAAAACTATGCATTGTATATTTTTTGCTTTAATCAAGAAAGAGTATAAATTTTTAAGTATGGTGCACGTTTTGGAGTCGTCTATTAGAGCAGCAGTAGGAACCTTGACTCTAAGTGTTGAAGAATGAAGCATGATTTGTTGTCTCTGGAATGAGAAATATTTTCCTTTTAAACTGCAGAGAGGGAAATGAATGGAAATTCCCTTACATCATTTTGTAGGACCTGGGGATATGAAGATAATATCTGGGTGATAAAACTGAGGCTCAGCAATTTGTCCTCAGCTACTAGAATTTAATTGAATGGGTGAGAAGTGGAGAACGCCGTAAATAACTAAAACAAACCAAAAAAATTTAAAAATGTCAGTGATAGTGAAGGGACACTTACTGTTGAGTTGGAAGCTACATGGTTTCATCTATCCTCACAGTGTTACCAAACCTGTGTTAGGGGGGAGAGAAAAAAAAAAATTGCTTTTTGAAACATCTAATCAAGAGGCAAAGGACTTCCGTTTACCCTTCCGTGGCAAGGGTCTTTCTGGCGCCTTCTGAAGGGCTACATGCTGCGGCAGCTTAGTGACAGAAAAATCACTTGTTGTGGATTATGTGAGCAGTTGTGGGCCACGTCTGTTCCAGATGTCGTATGTGCCCTAACCGCGGCTTGTTCTGGAAAATCGAGTACACTTCTAATCCTGTGAACCCATTTATCTCACTGTCACTAGGATGTGTTTTGGCACCTGCCTGACAACTGTAGGACTCCATTGACGGAAGAAAGCTATTCTGTAAGCTTTATTCATAGGGTTATGTGCAATATATTGTTTGAGAAATCTTTCAACAGCGAGAAGTCCTCTATGAGCCTTGATGGTACAAAGATAAAACTGTAGGTTTTTGGCATCATGATCTGCCCATTAACTTGTCCTCCAAGGCAGGAGATAAGAGCCATGTTGCTTCATCTAAGGAACAGTGCTAGAACAGTTAGAATAATCCTGTTGGAGGAGGAAATCCGAAGACTGGAGGTTTTGTTGCTTTCACAGCCTTTATTTGGAAGAATCTGTGTTTTTATGAAAAATTGTTGTTGATATAGAATCATGGAATGGTTTAGGTTGGAAGGGACCTTTAGAGGCCATCTAGTCCAACCCCCCTGCAGTGAGCAGGGACATCTTCAACTAGACCAGGTTGCTCA
>VZTV01028321.1:1263-12911 GCA_013400875.1 Anhinga rufa
AAAAAGAGGGGGGGGTGGGGGGAAGAGCTTAATGATTACAATTCTAAAATTCAAGCAACTCTGAAAAGCTTTCTGTAAACTATTTTGTATTTCTAAGCTCTGAGACATCCGCTTCAACTCAAGATTACACATCCTGGCTCACCTGAGGCAATTCTAAACAAGAGTGTTTTCAGTGATCAGCAGTTTTTGGTCAGTCATTCCATAGCTACTTGAGAGGCTAAACCCTAA
Source organism: Anhinga rufa (assembly GCA_013400875.1). Lineage (NCBI taxonomy): Eukaryota > Metazoa > Chordata > Aves > Suliformes > Anhingidae > Anhinga > Anhinga rufa. The sequence continues at coordinate 1,492 of VZTV01028321.1, forward strand.
ACCGTGGCAAAAAGTCTGTGAATGTAGCCTGGGACAGGCACAGAGACAGAAAAGTCATTTCACCAGTGTACGTCCGAATAGCTTCATATATCCTCACAGATAGCTTTCAGGGTAGCATAGAATTTTACATCATTTAAAGATGCTCCTGCCTTCTGGGAATATTCCTTTACATAGCTGAAGTGGCGTGAGGTAGTATTCATTCACGCACAGTTGTACCAATCATCCAGGAAGCATGAAAAAAAAAAGAGGAATATTTTCCTACAGTCTTCTTTTATAAATATTTGAAAAATCAGGCTTGGCTACTAAAATTATGCATTTTTCAGTAAAGAGTGCTTTTTGAATCATTATCAGTGGTTTTAATTTCTTTCATAGACACATCAATTTCAGTGCTTTTTATATCAGCAATTTAATTTCAATATAAATTTCTTTCAACCTTGCTGATGATTATTTGAAATATCTGTACATCTCATCCAACTCTAGTCAGTGACAAAATAACAGAATTTTCTTTTTGTCTGCTCTACCCTATTTATTAAGGAGTTTGTATTAACAGCTGTTTCAGTGTATTTATATATTAAGAATTATCTACCCCATCGTCCTTTTTTTCCCTCTTGCAATTGTACCACCACTTGTACTACTATTAAAGAGGAAAGCCTGTGGCTTCTCTTGCACAAAGTTTATACAGATATTCAGTCATGAAACTTGCATATCACATAAGGCTGAACATAAGCCTAGAAAGCAAGACCCTTTGTGTTTAAGGATAACAATTCAACAGAGGAGACTAACTGTACCCTCACTTCTGGGAAAAAGATCACACTTCTCTGATCCCATATACACCCTTTAGCCTCTGAAGTCCTTAGCAAGTTCACTCCTTAATGCAGTCAGCCGAGTCAGTCTAAAATATTGAGCAGCTCATAAGACTGGAAGAAAAGTCTCTTACTGATGTAAAACCAGGCTTTTATAAGTAATCCACCAATACCTTACCTATGAAACAGCTTTACTGTATGAAACACATTAAATCAATGTTTTGGATGGACTTTCTATTTGCTTATAAGCAGAATCTAAAATCTCGACTCCAATCCATTTCTGGCTACCTGGAAGCCACCTTTCTTCTAGTCCCCATGAACTACCATTGCAGATGAGGTCAAAATTCTTCTGATAAAGCTCTGCTGTTCAAGTTTTTAGTGTTTCCTTTTTGGAATGCATGTATTCTAATGCACATATTCCCTTTGTGGTTTTAGTTGAAAAGACAACATATTAAATCAAACTCCCAACTTTGGAACTCAATAATGTCCCCGATTCACTATTTGTCCTGAACTGCTCCCTCCAATCAAAGCAAACCTCACCTGAATAAAATAATTTTTCTAGTCTTGCCTGACATAACAGCATCCATTACTCTATACACTGCTACAGACAGACTTGCAAGAGTATTTGTGTGACAACTCCTAAAGCACTTACAAAGCAATACTTTTCAAGAGGATATTTCAGCTGTACTTGTGCCTGTGATTCTGACACACCTGTTAACACCTAAGTATTCCTGGAAACTTTCTGAATACTTTATAGCAGAAAAATTTATTTGGTCCTGGGGATTTCAGAAATTCTGTATGTGACAGGGAAGCAAAAAAGCATATTATCTATGAGTAACTGGCAAATAGGAGACTCAACTCTTTTAACCTATCTGGTATTTTTCCTATTTGGGCTCAAGGATAAAAGACACTGGATACTTTTGTAATAGTGTATTTATGAAGACAAGAGGGTATCTATATATGATGGTCTTACTAAAAACCAACAAACACCCATTGACAATGACTTTTTAACCAAAACCAGGACACATTAACAATCATCACAGCTGATACAAAACCATAAAAGTTAAATCTTGTAAGCTCAAAGTAGGTAAGAACTCTTGCCTTGCCTTAAACATTTCTCAAACTCTCTTTTAGCACTACCTCTAAAGAAGGCATTCTTCATGTTGCAGATACAAATGCATCAAAGAAAATAAAAAGGTAAGAATACATAGTTTTCAAACAGAGGGAAAACACATTCAAATTATGTCATGAACGCTTCAGTTCAAGCACACCAGGAAAGCACTCTGAGAGAGACATGAAACCAGCACACAGATTTTCTTTCACATTTGAAGCTGATCAAAGCTAACTGTACAAAGCTATATGTAAGCTAAGTGGCAGAAGATTAAACAATGTCCGGAACAAAAGGAAACACCATCTTCCTGAGCTGCTTTGTCTGACCATAACATTATTTCATTAAGCCTTTTTCCATCTTCTAGTTCAATCACATCATTGCCAGAGTAACTAACTGAAGCTACACCTTCAGAGCACTCTGAAGAGACTGATGCCGTTGTTACAGCTCAGCTGCAAATCATGCATCTAAGACAGCCTTATGATTAGGTGTAAGGGAACGATGAGGAAAGACAGCTAATATATCCATATTTTAATATGTATCTGTGGTACCTAATGATAACAACATGTTGATTTGAACAGCTACTCACTTCAATCTTCTAATTTACTGGCTGATGGAAGGACTAATTTATATTATGTAAAATTCAAAGGAAAGTTCAGGAAGACATCTAGAGAAGTACTCTATAAAAAGATACCTACTTTCAAATGATTGACACTGCTGCAGCTATCTGCAAGGCATTTCAAACAAGTACCGATTTTGTTGATGTAAGTGCAATTCATGGATCAATGCTGCTCCAAAGAACACCCTGTTTACAAAATTTTCTATGAGACCAAGAAGAAAAAACTTTTTGATAAAGTAAATGACTTAGTAACAAATGTTGCTTTGAAAAAACAGACAATGTTTTTCCTATGATGGCCTGTTTAATTGAAACATGGAACTGATAAATTCAAACCAAAAAAGTAAATACATTTCCACAGAAAGTCAAAATTGACAGTGAAATTTTTTTTTGCTATGGAATATGAAAGCTAAGACTTCCCAAAATTTGTAAGGAGAAAAAAATACAGATTTAAATAGGGTTTTTTTCTCCTGGATTTTGTTTGTTTGTTTGGTGGGTTTTGTTCATGGTTTTTTGAGCCACTCCTTCTCCATCCCCACCAAGGGTATAGGCCCTGATGGTTCAGTTTATGTAGATCTCCCCTTGTAGTTTCTGTCAGAGGGAGGGAGAAGTGAAGCACACTGAGGCATCATCACCTATGTCCAAATATGGCAACTCCAAAGTTCATAAGATCACAACTCCACAACCGCTTATTTTAAGCAGCACCATTGCTGACAGAAAACAGAGTACAAGCAATTGCTCTGTTTCATAGAAAAAAAAACATTAATTTTAGCAGTTTTAAGACAAGGCCTAAAAAATAAAATTCCAGAAATTTATAGAAATATGTGGAACAAAAAGATTTTCTTTTAAACATGTGGAACAAATTTTTTTAACTCAAATAATGGTTTCAATTTCATACAAGTCTTTTTAGCACATACCTCTAAGAATGGGAGAGCCCCAGGAACGCGAGGTGTACCCTCTTGCAAGATATCACATATGTCTCTGAAAACTTAGTAGTTAGATGAGTTTGCAACAATGTTTTTCTAATCAGTCCACAGCATACAGCAGTGCAGCAGGCACAGGTGCCCAGGCGCTGGCAGCGAGGGCTGCGGGTGCCGCCATGAGGGAGCCGGACAGGGCCGGTTCCGGCCGGCCCCAGCTGCCCCGGCGCCGCCGGGAGAGGGAGAACGTATGTGAGGAAGGGCAGCGAGGGGTGAGGGAAAAAGTGTGAGAAGCGTCCTTGTGACAGGGCGGGGAGGAGGTGCTCCAGGCACCTGAGCAGGGATTGCCCTGGCCCAGGCAGGAGACCACGCTGCAGCAGGAGAAAAATGAGAAGAAGGAGCAGCAGAGATGAATCATTAGGGACTGACCCCATTCCCCAACCCCCTGCACTGCTCAGGGGGAAGCTGTTCTTTTAATCCATTTTAATTGGAAATAATTTAATTTCCCCACATTTAGTCTGCTTTGCCCATGAGACTAATCGGTAAATTATCTCCCTGTCCTTATTTTGACCCACAAGCTTTTTCATCTTATTTTCTACCCCTGTTCTGTTGAAGAGGGTGGTGAGAGAGCAGCTGGGTGGGCACCTGGGAGCCAGCCAAGGCCTAGCCACCACAGACAGATTGCTCTTGTTGATTCAGGTGGAAAAGCACCTTAGATCCACAGAAAGCAAAAAGTTAGCAGAAGAGAGCTTAGATGCTAATAACAGCAGTAGGAGAGCTTTCTAGCTCCACAGATGTGTGACCTAAAGTGACCTTATCAGTCCACTACTCCGAGGCATGACGAATTTAGATGTCCATCTTGTGTATTACTTGAAAATATTGCTGCTGTTCCAGCAGCAGTACTTCAAAAAAGCCTTGCTTCTTTCACAAAAAAAGTATGTTCAGATTTGACAGGAAGGCTATAAAATAGCATCATCTAGGAATAAAGAAAAGTATGAAATCTTTCTCATGAACAAACTTCATTTTAGCATGTATACTATGTCTTTTAAAAATTGAAGTTTAATCAACACTCAGAATAACATGCTGTGAATCTGCAGGAGCTCTAGTTAAAAGCAGTGCTCTATATTTTATTTATTCTGGTTTGTTTTTTAACTTGGTAAACTTTTTTTGTAACAGCTAAATGGAGCCATGTTAAGGGCACAGTCCCAGTATCTCCTTTTGGTCAGTTTGATTCCCTAAGGCTGTTTAAGCAATATTTTATATAAGATTATAGCTGTAATGTACATAACTACCCTTTAATGTGAATTTCAAAGCACTTAATATTTGTTTTGCTTTAGAATTCAATAATAAAACTCCCACTGCTATCAATATGAGCAGAGCTAGGACAGCATTTAAAATGTCTATTCTTACTGATCCAAAAGTGATTTTTCTATCACACTGTACAGCAATTAAAATTGACAAAAGAAATATCTGTTCTAAAGGATAAATGGATAATTCTATTAGCCCTGATTTACTTCCAGCGAGAATGACCACTACCCCTCACCTTTGAAATGCAGCAACAAGTTGGCGCAGAAGGTACGAACGCCTCAGCCAGTTGTATTAACTCCAAACACACAGAGATGGGTGCAATCTCCAGAGCTACCAGTTTGGGGACAATTTTAATATGCACCAAAACCCATTAAGAACAATTTGAAGCCAAAGTCCTGAAAGTTAGGCCCCTGATTTATTTTATTGTCAGTAATTGCATTTTAAAGTAATGTTATTGCGATGAAATTGCTAGGCACATGTGCAAGTCTTTGAAGACCTGGAAGCTCCACAGAAGAGACAAGTATTTTTCCTTTGTTCCTCGCTACACATAATTCAGACAAGAAGCTGATTGCTCTGAGAAGAAAAAAAAAAAGAACAAACAGCAGCCTTTATAAGCACAACCCTTTATTAAAAATGTAAATTGGAATTCAACTGCCCATGTAACCTTTACCTCCCACTGCTAAAGTATCTGTTAAGCTACTGTCTGATGGAATAACCAAAAGGCTTGCTTCTCATTTACTGGGTGACTGACTAGCAGTACATACATTTTCATTCATTGTAATTGCAGTGTTGGGGTTTTTGGGTTTGGGGTTTTTTTTAATTTTTTTTAAACGATGAATACAACGTATTCTTCTCATGCTGTTCTTTATCAGGAAAGTATCACACAGCAATGGAAATTTTAAGATTCGAAGTCACATGCGAAGCTTGGAATATTTCTCTTAGAGGTAACATGGCCCTCAGGAGTTTATTCCGTAGCTATCAAATGCAAACTCAAGAAATAAAGCACATAATCAGTTTTTTGGCTTACATATTTCAGCTGGAGGTTATGCTGTTCTTGAGCAAAAATCATGTTAAATTTTTCACAGACTCTGGCAAAATAACAGGAGCTTTTGTAATTGATTTGGTGTTTTAATGGATAATTAATCCAAATCAGATGTTTTAAAGTAAGGAATGCTTATTTCAGCTATGTACTTGATCTGTTGACAAGTCACTATTCTAACTAGGCTTGCCTGGAAAAGAATCAGCCTGCTGTGCTGACATGTACAAAAATCCAAACTTTCTGCCTACGAAGTTGAATTTTAGCTTTCATTTTTTAAATGTTAGTGCTAAAGTGTTGTTACACAGATGAACACAATAGCTAAATTTGTCACTAAGCAAACTTTACAAATGCTGAAAAACTTGAAACATACTGTTAGTATGAAGATGCCAGGAAACTGACAATGCATTTTTAAAAAGAAAATGTTGTCGTATTTTATATTTTTCTAATTCGCAAAAGAATACAGCTGTATAGAGTGGACTGGGGTTGAAAAGCTGTGAAACAGAGAAAGGATTTTTTTCTTTTTTTTTTTAATTAATCAATAACTCATATAAATCGATGCTAGAAGTGTAATTTTTAAAGGGTGATTATAATGGCAGTGAAGATGTTTTGATTAAGGAGCTTCGGATCTATTCCACAGAAGACAGGCAAAACTAACACTAGCTGTATGTGCCACTTTACATGACAAGTTATTAGAGGGGGTAAAACAGTGAGAAAAGGCAAAGCAAATAATTTGCAGTCAACTTCTCTTTGCTTATATGCTTCTGTGAAAGGAAAGAACACAAAAGAGGAGGACAGACATTCAGAGGCAGATACTGCCTGTGAAAGTGCCCTGGGAAACAGACTCTCTTCATTGTGAGTTCCTACTACTACTTTCCTCCCTGACTGGGATCCTCTACATGAAAATGAAACAAGTAGATAAATATATACAAATGCTGTATGACATCACTGAATTGCAAGTCATTCTCTGTAGGATATCAAGGAGGAAAAAAAAAAAACCCCACAGTGTTTATCCCTTTTAGAATTAGGACATTGTGACCTATTCAAGCAATAAAACAAGAGCAGAGAGGGTAAATTGCCTAGTTTGTTTACATAAAATAAATGTCAACTCAGATTCAGAATCACTAATAACCAATGTTGTAAAGCTGTTTCTTGAAATAAGTAAATATTGCAAAATCATATTATAGCACTTTTGAACTATAAGTCTTTGCGATTCTAACATCACTGTTATTAACTTATGCATCTAACAGTTTCTAATTTTGTTATCAAACTAACTTGCTTAGTATTGTCAAAGTGATTAGAACATGACCATCACTTAAAGTTCAAAAGCAGCAGGATGCTTTCTCTGAAGTTTTGATTTTTTTGTTCCACATTTGGAACTCTGTGTCTTAAAAGAGTTCACTCACCTCTAATATCTTCTAAAACATAAAGGTTTTCATAGCCTAGAAGGACTTCTGAACATAAACCAGTATTCAAAAAAATAGTGAAATTGAAACAAATTCCTTGAAACCACAAAACAAAAACAACCCCTCCAAGAAGTCATTAAAGCACTTTTCTTTTCTTGAAACCACCTGCAAGAGCTGAAGAATTCAGTATTTACAACTACCAATGCTTATTTAAACAGACAAAGCAGTAACTACCCTTGTATGTAAGTATTTTGAAAATTCAACTTTCAAGTGGTAAAAATCCCACCCAAAAAACCCAAGGACTTGGTAAATACTGATTTAGCTCCTCAAACATTCCTGTAACATCTGATTTCAGACATTTTTCCCCATAGATATTTTCAGAGATGGCAAGTATGATGATCACAGAGTTTTACTTATTCAGATTTATTCATTCTACATTTAATGGCTAATACTTCAGAATATTTATTCCAGGATTACTCTAAAAGACAGATCATTCTGGTTTCTCCTCCTTTCAGTCAGTAATATTTTGTTGAAATAGTTCTCTGTAAAAAACACTGCAAGAATTATGAGATTTTGAGTTAGCTATTTCTGCCTCCAGGAAAACACATTGTATTAGAAAACATATTAACCATCAGTTAATGCTCTTGTGTCAGGGAAAGTCAATTATGATTTTGAAATAACATTTGCAGTGTGTTACACTAAAATGCGCAAAACCATCTCAAAGGCTTTTAAACCTGACTTGTTTCCCTGTTACAATAGATGTGAAATCGCATTTAGCAGCTTGTATGTTAGCACGCTGTTTGATGGGATATGTTTTCCCTGCAGAAACATGCTAATGGATGTTCCTTAAATACATGCCGTACACAAACACCCTCATGGAGAAAGGTGCAACCTGAAAGCCATCCCCTACTGCCTTTCAGCAAAGCTTTGTAGAGCATCCTGTCTTTTATGCCCATGCACCATATTTGCTATTTTTTACCACCCTTCGTAATGTATTTAAGAATGAATACACAGAAATAATGTCATGGGGTTTTCAATGCTTATTAGGAAGAGAGCTACATCTTTGCAGGTAATAAAGCAAGCAGCTGCAGGCATGTAAACTAGCTCTTTTTCATCTATGCAAATATGCTCAGCTATTGTTTCCAAACTCACATAAGAGTTTCTACAAATATATTGAACTGCAAGTCTAAATCTCAGTTCACTGCCAATATTTCTCACAACTTCATTGCCAACATTGTCTTAATGCCAGTAATGAAATTAAGAGAGAAAACCACAGCGGTGGCTGGGGCAGTCCTGGTGATGAGCTCCTCCACAAATCCCTGGTAACAGACAGAGGCAAAAGTAGTCACATTTTCACAGAGGAACAGAAGGAAGAAGGTAGCCAGGAACTGTGAAAAAAAGAAAAGGAACTCTGCCATGGCAGCTGTGAGGACTGCAGTACTGTCAATATTTAACCTCTAAGATGGAAGTCTGAATCCTAGCCCTCCCATCATAGAACACCTGAACAGCTATTTTGGAGACAGGTCTAACAAATTAAGATGTTAGTCCCCACCAACCTCCCAACAGTTAAAATACCACAAGAGATTACACTGAAGACAACCAGATTATTTTAAATTGCCACTTAAGGTATTCCATGCTCATCTGTTTTGGTTTTGACTCAAACCAGATTAGAAACATTCAAATAACTGGTTAACAGTAATTTGGCTTCTCAGAGAGCAGCATCCAGTTCAGCAGCAGAAATGAAAGCTGGCCCAACTATACTCCAAAAAAAATTTCTGTAAGCCTTCAGAAATGGATCCACAAAAACTCACATGCTGAGTGGAAATTTTCCTAATGTCAGTTAGGAGGTGTGTAGTCTTACCAAGAAGGAAAATACACAAGAAAGGAGTATTTCTGAAATCCTGACTCTCTTCAGACACTTTACTTGGCAATGGTAGAGGCCTCTCTGTCACTCTGTGATTGAATCGTGGAAATCCCTCCTAAACCTGGTCACCTTAGACCTTCTTTCATTAAGTGAGAGCAGAGTCAGTCTTTGACTAAAAACATTGTCAGAGAAAAACCTGTTGACTTTCTGTTTTAAATGCTGTAGCTTGAAATGTAGAGTGCTATTCAAGATGTAAAAGATACACATCCCGTTGTCTCTCCTGTCAAATAGAGGATTGTAAGGTAATTCAGGTTGAAATGGACCTCAGGAGGTCTCACGAAATAAGCTCAGATAGGAGATCAGATCAGACTGCTCAGGACTTTATCCACTTGGAACTTGAAAAGCTCCAGGGATGGAGACCACACAACCTCTGCACAACCCATTTCACTGCTTTACTATACTAATTGTGAAAAAGTGATATCCTTATGTCCAATACCTGTACTCAAAGAGAAGGGAGGGACAGCAGAAAGCATACATTGTCGCCACTGCAGTGAGTACTTTTAAGAGAAATTGATAACTACCACTGTATGCTATATAAATACTAGTTTAAAACTCATGATAAGACTAAAGTTATTCAGGATAGATAAACAAAAAATGCTGAGTTTTCAGAGCCTGAACAAGGCAAAAGCATGAATCAAGAACAAGACTGTTCAGCCCCATTAGTTCAAGAGACCACTTACAGAGACAGCTCCTCACGTGCCGAAGAAGGCGTATGTTAAATATCTTGCTGCCTTTAAATAGTTGCCTTTGGATCATGCTGGACAGTATTTTCAATATCTGCCTCTTCTGCCTGCCTTCTGTGTCAGTCACTGTGGGCTGTATTCAGACTACTTCCTATAGATGCCTCGCTCAATAGCCATGATTGCTGTAGAGTTTTTGCTGTAGAGTTTTGTAGAGTAGGCACTCTGCAAAAATAGGCCTAATTCTGAAAAAATAGGCCTAGCTCTGCCTGTATAGGCCTAATTTCAGGCTTCTCAAAAAGCTTCTGGGTTTTTTTTGCATTATTCTATGAAATATTGTCATTAGCATAAAACAGTCTTTAAATCTTTTGTTCATAGTACAAAATCTATGCTCCAAGGTGGAGTAAATTTTCCAGATTTAGTGAGAAGAACCAGTTTCATAAATATATAGATGCTTTATGACAAGGGTACAAAAATTATAATTTTGCCTTATGTTACACAAGTGTGTGGGTAGAAACACTACTTAGGTACTTAAAATATGGAGTTCAAGAGAAAGCATACCATATCACAAGAGTCTTGTATCAAGTTTCTCAGCAATTAGTCTAAATGGAATAAATGTTGTCCTTTTATGTTAATGCTTCTCTTACAGAGCTGCTTTGATATCGAGGACACTGATGAGGATGGTAAATGATAATATTTTATTTGCTCATGGTACAGAGTGAGAAAAACCTTTCAAGATTTTTAAGTACTATTCACATTTTACAAGTAAGGTTTTTAAATCTTTAGAGAGATTACATGATTTCCCAAAGTCTCATAGTGAGATAATGGTTGAAACAAGAACAGAACTACATTATTTCATCCAGTATCCCCAGTTCTAACCTCTACTCTAACTCTTACTCATCTAATATTAGATATTAAAAGTTAACAGGCTCAGAGAGTAATGACCAAGTTCCTGGAACAGAATCCAGTGAAGATGACTTAATACAAAGAAACCATATTTGGATGAGGAAGTCTCGGAAACACAAGTGGTTGGGAGACAAGGAGAGGACTTAGGCGAAGTATCACCAGTATTTACATTCTTCCCTATCCTCCCCCATTTGGATGTCACTGGATAAAAGACACTGAGCAAGATGGATCTTTAGCCCGACCAGTACAGCCATTTATAATTTACCTTCAGTATGTATGCATAAGAAGTATAGAGAATTTTCTACAAGAGATCGCTAAATCACTAACAAAGGAGATAGTGGTGTAGAAATAACACAATGGGAACATTTGGCTATTGGGAGGTTGCAAGAGACCAACTGTTTAAAGTGTTTTGCCTCAGATTCCTACACTTTTGAAGTTACTATAACAACACACCAGCACCACCTAAAAATGTTTTCTCTCCTTTCTTTCTTATATATGCACAAGACTAAAGTGTTTTAGAAAATCTGATCTAATTGCAGAACCTCTGAGCAAAGAATAATGTTGACCAAAGCTGGCACAAGTTGGCAATCTCACAGAGACAGGGCTGTGTTGCACTGCTTGGTCACTTAATTTTCATTAAAGGGTTTCAGCCTTGCCTTCTATTTCCCAGGATCCTCAACAGCAGTGGAGATTTCTACCTAGACACAGATGAA
>VZTV01028322.1:0-11343 GCA_013400875.1 Anhinga rufa
TGACAGTAGGAATAATGAATAGAGTTGTTGTCTTGAAAGAAAAATCCTATAATAGCTTAAATAGCAAAATGGAGTAACCATGTCTACAGATGAGGTCTGCAGTGTGCTGTGTGTGGCTTGGAGGTCCATTCAGTGCCGCACAACTTGGGGCTCCCTTACAGGGATATAAGGTTACCTATACTATTCTCTGTTTCTTTATAGTCCTGGCTCCAATAAATAGCATTTTCAATGAAGCTTTATAGACTCTGAACGCCTTTCTCACTGGGATCATAACAGACTACCACCTCCTAGTGCAAACAGCATCTAGATGAAAATTTTAAATCTAGTTCTAGATTTTGAACTGAATCTCAAACACCTTTACTCATAACGTACATGTGCTAGATTCCTCTTTGAAAAGGTAAGCCGTAAGATTTGCTCTAACTACTAACAAGCACTTGGTCTACAGAAGCAGAGGAGATCCAGTACCCCCTGACCCATACAGTGAAGATGATGTATCTGCATCACCAATTATTTTGCTCTATAAATACATTCCTACACAATTTGCTAGTTCTGATGTAGACTACAGTATTAAGAACAGAGTGGAACAACCTCTACTAAAGTCCTGGGCTTCCTCCATAATGATTAACTAGGTTTTTATTCTCCAGCTGCTAGGAGAATGAAGTTCAAGTTTATACAAGTTCTAAAAATAGGAAGTTGAAATAAAGATGCATATGTGCTTTCTTCAGTAAAAGCAGTGAAGTGGAGACTCTGTACTCTCTTAAGTTGCAGATTAGCAGTGTAAGAAGTTTTAGAACGAAAAGCTAGCAACTGTAAGCCTGATAACGTGAAGTTTAAGACTATTAAAAAGCATTTTTCCTCTCCATTCATGCCGTAGGATTAAAATCTGTAGACTCACTTTAATAAATTTAGTTTTAATTCTTTTAGATCTCATTCCTTTCATATCAGCTATACTGTTGCTAAAGGAGCATCTGTGGGACATATCAAAGGTGCAAAGTTTTCTTTTAGTCCACAAAAAAGACTGAGCGTTAGGGAGGTTTACGAAATAGAAACCAGATAGATGGCTGGCTGTGAGTACATTTTCTGATTCATGAATTGAGACTCTTGATTTCCTAGTTCTGTAAATTCAAGGGGGAAAACAAAAAAATCAGTCATGTGATATGCCTTATGTTTTAGCAAAAGCACTGGCAAACCCACCACATGCAGAGAGAATTGGCGTAGCTACTGGATTAAATTACTTTGAAATGCAATACGAGGATCTGATACTTAATTTATGTATTATTTCCATTAGAGTTTGTGGTTGGCCAGCAGGGTCCTGCAATGGGAAGAGCAACAGCCCTTCCCATACCCCATCATGCCCAGTAAGGTGCTGTTATTGAGGTACTGCATCAGCACAACTGGAAGAACGGTTTTTCCACAGGTTGACAGAAGCAGGTCTGCTTACCCATGCTGCTAACAACACAGTCTTAGGACACAGTAGTCCAGGCAGTCTGCTCAAAGGCAGTGACAACTTCAGCTGCTCCTATCCTCCCACTATAAACCACATTTTTTTTATGCCCCCACCACTCAGGTATTCTAATACTGCTGGGTAAGGGGGAACTACAAAAAAACCCCACCCAAACAACAGAGGAGGTAAGGGAGAGGGCTACTGAACAATTTTCAAGCTATGAAGCTGTACTTCTGGAGGGAAAGAAAAAGTACAAGTGACTAGCAGGGAAGTTAGAGTGGTGGATAAACGGAGGAGAGAAAGGAACTAACTGGGAAGTTTCTCAGTGTTAAGGAAAATTTGTGGTAGGGATTCATCATGTGAATTTCCCATGTCTTCTGACAACTTCTCCATTAGGAGCATACAGGGGAAGGCTTGTTTTGCTACAATAAGCATGCTAGCTTGGTATTTGTGAGAGAACACTCTGCAGCGAAGCCATTAACAGTCCTGCTGTTTTCCAGTCACCGTCTGAAGTCATCCATGGATTTAAAGAAGCAGTGTTTAATTTTTTTTAACATTATTAGAGTTATCTTAGTAATAATGAAAACCAGTTTTCATTAAAAAGCTTAGAATATCCATTTTTGTGGCAAAGGGCAGATGGCATATCACTGTGTTAATGAGGCAGGCTCTATTTTCTTCTCTCCTGTAAAAACGGATAGCCTTTGAGAGTTCCAAAATGCAGTGCCATGGGTGTGCTCCCTTTGAACGTTCACCATCTGCTGCTGTAGTTCCTTGAGGTGATGTCTTGAAGGGAATACAGAAACAAGACACTTTCATGGCCAGTCACAAGTAGCAGTACAAGTAGTCAAAAACCCATCTGATTTAACCAGCTGATACACAGCATTAAATCCACATGTGGTGTCTTCTTGTGTATTTCCCTTCCTTCTATAATGGTCTGATCTGGGTAGGCACCATGGGACACCCTCAGGTGGCAGACCCCCTCCACACCCACTAAAGTAACAGCCACCTCAGCTCTGAAGGAAGGGCACAAACTGCATCTGTTGGCAGTGACTCCAGTTCCAATCCCATTTAGTGTGAAGGAAGGAAGGAAAAAGCAGGATATAGCAGAGCCATCAGTGAATGGAAGTTTTAACTGAAGTAAAGGAAGGGGAAATATGTTATAAATATTCTGCTTCTGAATGTGGAGTATGTCCCTCAGCTGAGACTGCCAGTAGAAATCCAGTCTAACATGTCCCTGTTAAATAAAAGGGCAAAAATTATTTCCATCCTTTGCTACTTACACACTATTTCAATAGTAAGTAACAGAAAAAACTCCGTAGCCAGGAACAAGTACAGTAATCTATATGAAGTATCTGAATGGATAGGGTTTTTTATCCATTTATAACCATACTCTTTCAACATGAGAATCCCACCCTAATTAGACTTATTCTTTTAAGTTATTCTGTAAATTATCAGGTATTATCCTGGTGTAACACTCTGCAAAATTACCCTTAGGAGATATATCACACATTACTTCAAGCCAAGAACACTGTATTCTTCTCCATGTTAAGACATGAACCCATCAGTCTGATATTAAAAATGCAATCTTCATCAGTAAGTAAAAAAATACAGATCAAGAGGCACTGGCAGTACAGCCTACTTAGGATAGCCTTCTTATAACGGTTATTTACATGTTGCAAGAACAAATAAGTCAGTCTTATTAGCACGTAACATTAAGATTTCCTAACAAAGGAAGGCACATTCAAAGCCTATAGTTTCAAATTAAAAAAGAAAAGAAATATCGTCAGGTTTTTGAAAGTTTTTTTCTAATACCAATTTGACTAAATTCCATGTTAAGTGTAATAATTACACATCACAAAGGATTTTATATGGCGATTACACACTAACTGTAGAGGACTTTAAATAAAGCCTCAAACCACTATTTACAGTAGTTCTGCATGTTGGAGTAAGAGCAGTCACTAGCAAGCTTCCAGTAGACTGGATGGTAAACATCACGGCTCAGTTACTTTAAAAACAGATGCCTGTCCAGCAGTGAAAATGGCCTGCCATGGGCCAGCACTACAACCTGCGCAGACAGATGGGCAGCCAAGTAAAAACTTTATTTTTAGCCAGATCTGTTCCCTGATAACCCCACTAGCTGGTGACACCAATGGGGAAGAGCAGAGGCTGCCATGCTCTCCAGTAGCCTATGGCTCATAACAGCGACAGTATCAGAGTACTGGCTCCCTTTTGACTGTGTGCATCCCAGAACCAGTCTAATTAAACTCTAGATCGAGTGTGGTTACTTTATCCTGTTACCTGATAGTAACAGATACTGGTCTAATTTTAGTGAGCTGCCAGGTTGAGTTCTTTCACTTAAAAGTATCTGACTAATTTTGACAAAAAAAATCAGCTTTTCCAAGAAGAGACTGTTACACACTCCTGAATTAGCTCTGGCATAACAAATCATTGTTAGAGTTAATTCACAGATACAGTACTTATAGAATAAGCGTATTATAAGTACACCAGTTACGAGTTTGGGTGGGTTTTTGATTTTTTTTTTTGAGCTGAGTCCAGATGTAGAAGCCAGAAATAAAGAAAGGCCAATTTTTTTTGCTCTAGTCTCATGTGATCACTCAAATCCCTGCAATTTACAAGGTGTACCTGATGACTCTTGTATAAATAAAGTTACAAGTTTAAGACAAAAGATTAGCCTCTATTAAGCCCAGTGCCCATGCTGTAGTTAGAGAGGACGGGACCATTTTGTGCATCCTTCCTTCAGTTTTCTAATCAGTGCTATATTAAATGAGTAGGCAGGCATATTTGTGACCCTCTTACCAAGCATAACTCTGTTTTTTTTATTGTTTAACTTAAAAAAAACCCAAAACAACCACAACCCTGGAATTACCTACTTCTAGGGCTTACACCTACAGGTCTGCCCCAACTCTTTGCAGCAGGTTGTGGTGATTCAAAATTCATTTACTTCTGGCTATCTATCCAGGCACCCCTGTGGGATCAACACTCCACTGCACCACAGACCTTTTCAGTTTGGTTCCTCCCTGTCATCCTCATTTCAGACTATCTTGGCAGGCTGCCTCCTGATATCTCACATCATTTCAGTGAAACAAGTACCTGCATATTTGTATTTGCTTTATCATCTTGCCTTCTACATTTTCATCCATCAGTTACAAGTCTTCTCTCTTCCATCTTTCTTCCTCCTTACTGACTCCAATAGCAGAGTCGTGCATTTGCAGATACTGGAAGTATCTTCCTGCCAAATGCACTTACACAACTGCTGCAGTGTAAGTCTACCATCTCCCCTCTCTCAAAATTGTGTGTATCCAGAAGATGGCAGCAGACAAATTCACGAAGGATAACATGGGAGGCTCACTGTCCATGCAGAGACAGATATTATAAGACAACAACAAACAATACGACAGTAGTACAAAAGGTTCTACCTTAAGGTTTCTTCAAAGGAAATGGAGACTGAAGCAACAAAAGGGGCATGCGCCATTTTACACAGCAGTGAAGCGAGTCCTACAGACCACATGTTAACTCAGCACAAAGCTAGATTCCTGCAGAAAAGCAGCAATCGTCTTGTTTCATTGCATCTTGGCCCTCTCTCTTCTGGAACAAGTATTTGTAGGGCCACACGATGAGTCAGTTCTCCAGTTCTGACTCAGGTTAAAACCAGCTTCCCCCAAACACACACCCACACACACAGAGGCTTTTTTTGCGGGAATTAATATGTGCCAGGGCCTCAGCCCAGCCTGCCAAACCATTTGGCTACTGCTTGTTCTGCCACACAGGCTCGGCGATGCGGGTGGTGCTGTGCAGCAGGAACACCAACAGGCTTCAGCGCTCTACTGCTGGAGAAGCTGTCCATGCACGCTTTCTGGATCGGAGATTTCCTCCACTTTCACCCTTAACACATGCAAGAAAAGTCACTGCAGCCTTCAGCAGGGTTCACCTGTGTATGCAGTCCCTGGCCAAGCTTTACCAGCTTCAGTATTGGCTGTATTTGCTGACATTAGCAGTTAGACCAGCACTGCTAGAGTCCAAAAGCCCTGTTTTGGAAACATCTAATCCCAGTTTATTTTACAGAAGTCTTTCAGGTTGTCTTTCCTGAAGGTGTTGACAAGAAGGAGAAGTAGCATGCAGTGAGGGAGCTTCGGGAAAAGCCACAGTTTACCTGCAGAGTGCAGACATGCCACATCCCACCAGAGGAAGCCACTTGCTTCCACAACACAACACTTCTCTACTTGTGATGGCCAATTTTGTTAGAGTAAGGAGTTTTTAAACTAGAAACAAAAATCCTACAGTTTTAATTATTGAATGTAAAAATTGACTCATCAAGGAGAGGGAAAGGATTTACGGTGAGGACTAACTTCTGGGTTGAGGCTGGTTTGCAGAGACCTGAAGAATTTCCTTTACAAGCACAGTGCTAGTTGCTAAGCTGTGTAGCCAACAAAATTTTGTAATTTTTCTTTTTAAAAATTTTAAGTTTTACCCAGTGTTCACAGACCTTCACATGAAAGTTTACACTTCTCTTCCTAACAGCTGAAGACAGCCTCATTATCCTCATTGAAAATGTGTGTATCTTGCTCACTGGATTCATAGTGACAATTAGGCTTCCTTCCTTTTGGAACAGCAAGATGTTGCCAGCTCTCCTGTGTCAGATAGTCTCATAGCTGTGAAGAAAGACTTCTAAAATGTAACTAGAGTACATCACCACAACAAAACAAACAGGAAAACAAGAAAAGCAACTAACAATAATCTGCATTTTTTAATCTCACTTTTTGACTCCAGCTCACTTTTTCAGCATTTAGGATCGGCAATGCCATACATTAAATGTTCAAAGCATTCTGACTCACCAGGAGGAAGGGTTATTTAAAAATATATTCCAGCAAACCCTGCTGATGTTAGTCTAACTACTCCTTTAACATCTGTAGGCCTCCATCAAGCAAGTCGCTAGAGGTCAATACAGTGAGAGAGGACTGCAGCATACAAGGTGCTGTACTGCAGCGCACCTTGACCAAAGTCTGGTAAAATTTCTTCATTTATGGCTCAAGCATATCCGCAGTCCCTAAAAATAGTATCTACATCAATTATAAACTGGAAATCTTTCCATGACTTTAATTCAGATTGTGAACCCATCTGTATAACAAAGATATTTATCTTTTTAACCTAAATTTAAGATATGGAGGATACATTTAAATTTTTCTACCGTTATCATAACATTAGACTCTCCTGCATCTAAACTACTTGCTATCTCTATAAAGGAAAGCATATAATTTGTCCAACCAACAGATAAGACAGCTTTTATTTTAAACATGGCACTCTAAAACCTAAAAGACAAAAAGCAAGTATGTTTGGAGGAACTGATTTGGCAGAACATATACAAAAAAGTCAAAACACACTTTTTTGGATCTGAAGCCCCATGAAAAGACTATTTGCTGGGAGAGGAAACAACGTTAAGTGCAGGCAGATTTTGAAACTTCCTGCTTGTATTTATACTGAGCATTGTGAATCTGGTTAGATACACCAGCTCTCTCAGATCACTGTTGTAAAGCAGCAGTAGAGCATTACTTTTGAACATTAGCATATCATGCAGCGTTTTCCATGAAGGAAAAAAAGTAAGCATTGTCCTCAAAACTTGACAGTAGAAAGAAAATTTGCTGCCCTAGCTCTCAACAAATACAGGAACAATTTTACATTTTCTAAGCACCTGTGATCAAAGAAAAGTAGTGCTCCTGTTCTAAAGGTATGGAAGAGGCAAAGGAACTAGGAGACAGGCTCAAGACACCATGACAATATTCAAATTAAGACTTGAATTGCATGTTTATACTTCTCTACAATCAATCTAGATTGTTTCCTGCTTGTAAAATACCATGAGCAGCACTTACATAGTAAAAAGCTAAACTGAAGCAACAGCATAAAATTACCCAAAACAGAGAGAGGTGTGATTGTACTGCACTGCTTTTCTCCCTTGAAGACACCAGTAATAAGTTCAGACATTTTACCACCCAAAGCTACTTTCATCTCTGCAATTTTTAAACCAAATATGACAGCACTTCTGAAATTTCCAATCCTTTGCACGCATTTCTTAGTCATCAAAGGCTCTCTTCCTGCTTGCACTCTCTCTCTCTCTCCCCCGGACTTTTTTTGAGGCAGCTAACCACCACGGGCTATGGGTGGAGCTACATTTAAACAGGCTAGCTCTGGAAAGCTTAGAGAAGCAGTGAAAATACTGACAGTTATTTATATACTGTTAACATTCACTTCTTCCATCTACTAGTCTGAATATTGCCTTGTGCAGTTAGAGCTCACTAAAAGTATAAAAAGTTGCTTCTATCATCCATGGTAAACTTCTCAATGCTGGTCTACTGCAAACACAAAAGCCTGCAAATAAATATTCAATTTCAACTTAAAATTGATTATTCTATTTCATCACGTAGCACTTAACAGAATTTTAGGGAATAAGACTAGTGTGTTATGACAAACTTTAATGCAGATTGTCTGACTTACTGGGAAACAGCGAGATAACGTTTACTTGGAAAACTACTGCTTAATTTTGCCTTGACTACTGCTTAATAAGAGCTGCAGGTGGGCCCTTGTTGGGGCCCTTCCCGGTGACATGGCATATAAGACTTGGATTTTTGAGAAGATTTTGTATTGCTAGAGAAGAAAGTCTTCCATGTATAAAACCACTGAAGACTTACACAAAGCAAAGCTGAAGGGGAAGGAGAAGGGAAACAGCTATACGTGCCTGAAACTCTAACAGGCATTAGCTAGGGAGTTGCCCCCTCCCCTCACACTGGGTTTGAGCCTTGGCCAAGGCCAGTACCGCAGTGATGTGAAAGTGAGCAGCACAGCAACTGCAGCTGTACCACTTCATGGTGACGGCCAGGCACACCCCATCTGCTAGGTCTAGCCCAACAGCTACAGCCTCCAGCACTCCTCCACTGAAATTCACACCTGCTGCATGTACACACTGACAATGAATACAGAGAATGATGTAAATTAAAAAAAAATAAACTACAGAATTATACAAGGCTTGACACATCTGTAAAACTGCCCTGGTTTCATGTGTGAACAGACCAAAATCTGAGCTGAGCGTCCTTCTCTGGGTTTGTCTTTTTTCCAATATATTTTCTTTCAGACAAGCACAGAGATGAACAGTAACTACTGTGACCAAGGTAACACAGAACTAAATTCCTAATAGAACAGATTTGGAACATGCCTAGTGGATCCATCACCTGGCATCCTCTTTGCCATCTTAAACAACTGTAAGGACAGGAGGTGATCTCCCTTGCACATCACAGACATCTGTCCCACTCCTTCATGAGTGTCTTTTCTGCTGAACAAAAGCCCAACCCAGTACGTCCTTGTTTTTCACTGAGTTTCTGTTATGTTTCAGGCTCAGATCCATTGTTGAAACACCTGTGTAAACATCAAATTAGCACCCTGCACAATACCTTCCATTTAATAAGCTCCTGACCTCTTCCAGAAGCCACAGCTCTTGCAGCAAAAGCCATTTGAGGGTGTTTCCAGCTGATGAAAACACCTGAAAACTGTTTTCTGCCCAATGCTAGAAAGCAAATCTCACAACTGCTGGTTCTTACAGCAGGCTCTTCAGCTGTCTTTTCAATGGGAACAGACCAAATAGAACACAGGAATAAACAAACCACCCTGGCTAGTGTTCTTTATGCTTTGCGTCTTTATGCTTTATGAGCATGGGGGACAGCACTCAGCAGCATAGCATCCAGAGCAGCAAAAATGAAAGCAGGAATCACTGTAGTAACTCCGCTTTATCTTCTCACAGCTTAGCCCTGCATTAGGGTAGAGATCCTACAGCAGATATGGAGAGTGGCATGGTAGCACCAAGACAAAAATAAACCTGTATGGTGGAAGAAGGGTAATCACCAAAGAGGATTCTTGCTTTTTCATGGTCAGGCAACCCATGCTTGACTCCAGACTGAAAGCCATCTCAGGGCATAGCACAGATGTCCCGGTGTGTTGCTGTCACACTGATCCCATAACCCTGTACAGGCTATCAAGGGCAATACTGCCTATCGTGAGTTCACACACCTCACTCCCGAAAAAGGGGAAACTGAATGGGACCATGAAAATGCGTGCACTAGTGCTTGTCCTCCCGTATCTCCTCTGTACCCATGCTGGTGGCTCTGCAGGGAGAGCAACGCATGTGGGAAAATGCTATATACCAGCTCTGTACTTGGGAAGGAAGGGAAGTGGAGGATGGGGGAATCGAGCCCACCCGCGGTGTCACCAGGCTGTGTCACGAGCTGGAACCTGTCTGCAGGCTGCCACTGAAAGACACTGGGGTGCAGCACATCACCTGTGTTTTAAAATAGATTCTTCTCCCACGATTACAATTTTCTCCTAAAAATGTTTCAGCATTAAAAAGACATCTAAAGGGAAAGAATTAACTGAGCATGAATTGGAAAAAAACAGAACTGGCACTGAATTCATGTGCATGTTATTCATCATGTGTTTTTGTTTAAGTGAAATTTGTAGCCAAGGACAATGGCATATGCACCCGTTACTAGGAAAAAAACCAAAACCAACCAAAACCAGAACACCCCATAGTACTAACATCCTGGAGATAACTTTTCACATTAAGATACATTTAAAACCACCTTCCAACATGAAAAAGGTTAGACACCCTACAAAAAAATTATTTTTCAGATTTGGAAGAACAAAAACTTGGAAGAGAAGAACTCATTATTCATATTTGATTTGCTACTGTCTTGCCTCCACTGTTCTAAGAGCTTTTACTACACATTTTTGTACCACAGTTGCATAACAGCAGATTTAAAATATAATCCCAAGCCAGTTTTAAAATAAATTTAAAAGTTTAAATAGGATTTTAGAAAGTAATTATTTAAGTTCAAACGTGACCCAAGTCTAACACAAAATATTACACAAACATAATTCCTATACAACTATTTTAAGGTTTTGAAGCTTCATGGGCTGGTACTTTCATATTTTAATGAAAAAATATATTTTAACTAATATTTTCAATAAAAATTGCCTTATAGAAAAGAAAACAAGTTTCTCCAGAGTTCTTGGCCTATGATCTCCTAAACCACTGCTCACCAGAAACAGTATTTAGAAAAGTTTTGCTTGGTTTTAAGTATCACAACCGTAAGATGTGTCAAGAGTCTAAAAATAACTCAGTCTCCCACATCCCTGAAAAAAGAAGAGAATGAACTTATTCTGTATTGCCCAGGAGCTAATTACAGAGCAAATATTTTTAAAAGTTGCTGACTGTATCTAAACAGTTACATAAAATGTGAGCACTGTGCTTCAATGATACAGCACTATAGCTGGGAAGGACTTCCATTTTATGAACATACTGGGCTACACAGAAGGTTTTATTTAGTACTTTTCTTTTGGAACACACTCCACTGTAGTATTCCCTAACAGGAAATCCATTCTGGTCTAATAACAATATGATGCCCATGAAAGTTAGCAGATATCTGTCTTTTACAGCCAAGAGGAGCTACACTGTCTTCCTCTGCACCTTCTGAACAGCTAGGTGGTTTTGGTGTAAGCAGCACTCCTTAACGCACCTCTACCAAACATACGACGACACTGCCCCAAGTGCCTTCCTGCAGTCTGGGACACAATCTGGGAGCGTCCTCAACTAAACATAGCCCTGTGAGTTTTAGGAAATAAAGTTACAACAGCGATTCTCCCTCCTGTTACTAGCAGCAGGTAAGGCACAGCTATCCAGCTTCTCGCTGAAGAGGACAAAGCTGGGACCCCAAAGCCGAAGTATAACGCCGCTACCGGAGGTGGCTCTCAAGTGCGGGAATTACCCAGCGCCTCCCGCACGTAACTGATTACGTAGCACTGGCCCGGTGGGAGAACCCTCGTCCTCTGCTCGGCGCCCG
>VZTV01028332.1:0-10020 GCA_013400875.1 Anhinga rufa
AGCCCAAAAGGAGGAAGGAAAAAGAACAAACCAAAAGAAAACCAAAACTCCACAAGTGATACAACTGCTCACCACCCGCTAACCAATGCTGCCAGTTCCCGAGCCGCAATTGCTGCTTCTCCCATCCAGCTCCCCCCAGTTAATATACTGGGCATGACGTCATATGATATGGAATATCCCTTTGGCCAGTTTGAATCAGCTCCCTTGGCTGTGCCCCCTCCCTTCCCGGCTTCTTGTGCACCTGGCAGAGCATGGGAGGCTGGAAAAGTCCTTGACTAGTTCAGCACTGCTCAGCAATAACCAAAACATCAGTGTGTTATCAGGATTATTCTCATACTAAGTCCAAAACACCGCACTGTAACAGCTACCCTGAAGAAAATTAACTCTATCCCAGCTGAAACCATGACACTCCCCTTAACAACAAAAAAATCAGTGCACAGGGAATAGCTTGTACAAATTCATCCAAGCAAGTCTTGGGAAATGGATTCAAATACCAGCCCAGCCTTCCTCAGAAATTCACAGTTAAATCAGATTGGAAATTATTAAAAGAATTTCCAGGGTTTTCTGCTGGTGAGTAAAAAGTAAAATGAATCCTTGTTCCTCTCTCCAAAACAGCCATTCATGTGGAATCTTACAGTTCCCTAAACTCCATTCAGTTGGCCCAACTCAGAGAGCAGGTCCATCATTGTTCATGGTGAAACATCAGTAGCAAACTCTTTTCCTGACTTTTCCCACTCAGGGACCTGCATTATTGTTTTCAGAATTATCCCTCTAAAGGATAATCACTTCTCCTCTGCCATATAACAAAAGGAGGTAAATAAAACAGAAGAGTACTTAAACTTCCATTCTCACTGCTTCTCAATGCAGTGTCCTAACCCGATGTCCCATCCCCACAGATGCACTCATCCTGCAGACCTTTACTCTGAGATAATTTTTTCCCCAAACCCGTCTGATTATCTGTATTGCCAGGGTCAGCGTTATATCTCTTACTGTACTTTTCTCCTTATTACAAACCTGGCTGATGGCTGTGGAAAGCCTTACACATTTATATGCAGATGACACTTCTATGTTCACTGAACGATGAGGTGTCATCTCTTCCTAATTCCCTTTCCTCTGAAATGGCAAATGTGATCATCTGACTTAATGAGCACCTTTTCCTTCACAAGGCTTGATAAAAAAAAGTGTGGCATAGGCTTTGTGTTCCTTTCCCTACTTAAAATATCTCTCTTGCTTAATATATCTCTCTTGCTTAATACAAACCACTGAGTTTTCAGGGCTAAAAGATGTGTGGCTCTGAGATATAATCATTGATATTTGTTACAGGTATTCACAGGACCACTTAGATGTTGTGTCCAGCCTGGAGATTCCTTGGTGCTATTCAAGACACTCAGCTCTATCTGATCAAGTTACACCCTAAACTGCAAGCAATCTGACCTGTCCAAGGAGAAAATCTACAAGTAGCAATTACTAGATGTTATCTATAGTCTTTGGATTATGGAGTATGACAATCCTTCTAACATTTTACATTTAATTCAATTGTATATCCTCTGTGTTGTAAGAGTCTGTCCGAATGTAAACAAGGCTATTAAAAAAAGGTTTCACTCTTCCAATTTTCTTCATATCTAAAATTGACTCATTTAAAAAATGTGAAACTCTGCATTTGATATAACTGTAAAATTGGGATAAAAACTAAATCTTCAGTTTTGTCTGTGGGGATCTTACAATACAGTCATCAGAAAGACAGGAATATTTGATTATTGAAATTGATCCTATGGAATTTTGTGATTAAAAAAAGTATGATGGAATTAGCCACCCATAGAAAGTACTGAGAGTACACCGAGAGCACACTAGTGTCCATGAGGTGTATAGACAGGTCATATTATAAAAGCTTAGAAAAAAAGGGCTTATGCTAACAAATATCAATACTATTCTAAAACCTTTACTTCCGGTTGGCCTAGAAGAAAAAATTGAAGAAGTTCCACATCTTAATAAGAAAGTTTGTCAGATTCCGCAGCTGATCTAATCCTGCACTTACTCAGGCTCACATCTTCCTGATGTTTCTTTGCTGTATAGCGTTTCTCGATGGAGTTTGCCTTCCAGTAGTAGAGAACCAGCGTATGACCTTCTGAAATACAGATGAAGCAGGAAGGCAATCTCATCAGGTTGTTTGACTTAATGAGTACAATTTTTACATTGCATGTTAATTTTGACTTCCGTATGTTCTCTATCCCTGCTCAGCAATCCACTAGAGTCTCCTTAAAACCTGTGAAGTACATCTGCATTACTCACTGGAGTAAGGTGTATGGTTAATATATCTTTTTTCTGCAGGGGAGGGTCTTTAGGCATATGTGTCCTCATGCATACATTTCTGCCTATATTTTATTTTACGTAACTTGTTTGCATTAGTTTTTTTTATTAGAAAGCCTTGGTTAACAATTAAGTTTAGCTAACAGTCCAGATGGAGACACTGGAATCAACCTCTTTAATCACAATGGAATAAGTAAACAAGGTGGTTTTAAAGCTTCTGATTTATTTCCTGGGAATGTAGTGTTCCTTGTCTATATATAGACTTCTTTTTCTGGAGAAAGATTAATCTAGTAGGAGAAAGAAAGAGTATCCCTCCTGTAAATTATTTTGGTAATCATTTAAAGGTCTTGCCCCTTTTAGTCTGAGTATGATCACACTAGATCATACAGCCCATCAGCTTCTGTGAATAAGCTTAGCTCCCCTGTGGCACTAAATTAAACAACTTGGAGTCAGTGAAGTTTCTGACATGGAGCTTTTTAACAGAAAAAAAAATTAAATTCATAGGTCTTCCCTTTCTGCTGAAAAACAATGAAGAAACAGCTGAAGGTATAGTGCTTAAACAGAAGGTGGTGTTATGGTAATAAACCACAGAATGATTTACAAGTTGCTAGACCCAAGGCCTGTGCTGAGATTTCAAAAAGGAAACGCAAATTCTGAGAATTTCTTCAGAGTTAGAAGTCTCTTCATTCCAATTACATTTAACAGCCACTGAATTTTGTCAAGATAATGATACCAATGGTCTTCAGCACTTCTGTGCCTGCATCATCTCCAATTGCCTTCTTGCTTCTCAGCATCCTGGTATTCTTTGAACATTAGTCAAAAGTTTATTAATTAGCTCCATATTGTTCATATTCACTTAATTAATCAAAATATGATTTTGAGGTGCGGGCAGGTCTGTTGCAATGCTCAACTTTTCCGGTTTTCTTTTCTACATTGATGGAAGCCCTTCTCATGCTTGTTTTTATTTACCCCTGTTACGGTTTTGTCTGGCATAGAGTTAATTTTCTTCAGCGTAGCTGGTACAGTGCTGTGTTTTGGACTTAGTATGAGAATAATACTGATAACACACTGATGTTTAAGTTGTTGCTAGGTAGTGCTTGTACTAGTCAAGGACTTTCCAGCCTCTCATGCTCTGCCGGGTGCACAAGAAGCCGGGAAGGGAGGGGGCAGAGCCAGGAGAGCTCATCCAAACTGACCAAAGGGATATTCCATATCATATGACGTAATGCCCAGTATATTAACCGGGGGGAGTTGGCCGGGGGAAGCAGTCATCGCAGCTCAGGGACCAGCAGCATCGGTTGGCGGGTGGTGAGTGGTTGCATCACTTGTTGGTTTTTCCCTCCTCCCGAGGTTTCACCTCTCTCTCTCTCTCTCATTATTTTCTTTTTCATTATATTATTATTATTATTATTACTGTTTTATTTTAATTATTAAACTGTTCTTGTCTCAACCAGAGTTTTCTTACTTTGGCCCTTCTGATTCTCTCCCCCACCCCACCATGTGGGGGTGTCCTGGTTTCAGCTGGGATAGAGTTGATTTTCTTTGCAGTAGCTCGTATGGGGCTATGTTTNTCTTCCCAAGGAACCGTTACGCGTGATGGAGCCCTGCTTTCCTGGAGATGGCTGAACACCTGCCTGCCCATGGGAAGCAGTGAATGAATGCCTTGTTTTGCTTTGCTTGCGTGCGTGGCTCTTTCTTACCCTATTAAACTGTCTTTATCTCAACCCATGAGTTTCCTCACTTTTACTCTTCCTATTCTCTCCCCCATCCCACCAGGGGGGAGTGAGTGAGCGGCTGCGTGGTGCTTGGTTGTTGATCCGGGCTAAACCACGACAGGGGGGAACGAGCAAGCAGCTGTATGGTATTTAGTTGCTGACTGGAGCTAAACCACGACAGCCCCAAAGATTAATCTTACTGATAGTAACAAATAAGACACTGACACACTGAAACCTGTTATAGAGAAAAAAGCAGTACATGCAATGTTTAGAAAATAACAGGCCAGATTTAGGCCCAAAAATGTGTACATTCTAAATGTCTACAGTTAGGTAGGACAACAACTTCCAGAACAAATTAAACAAGTTATTTCAAGAAGAAATAAGGGATTGAAAAAAAGCTAAAATCTAAGCATTTTGCTAAATCTGGGCCTCTGTTATTTAGTCTTATTTCTGCATTAAATAGTGTACTTATTAAACAGTCATTCATAATAAATGAGTTCCATATACAATAGTAAAAGTCCCTACTATAGGTTTGTTATGAACTACAGTAATTTAGGATCCCATCACATTTCTGTTAAGACCTAAAAAAGAAATAACCACTTTGTATTTCAAACATTTCAGATCACATTCAAACTCAAGGCTGCAGGCAGTCATGGTGCTCGTGGCTTCCCTAAGACTACAATTGCTCCCATGTTAAAAGTATATCTCAAGTTTCAGATAACTACATGGAAAAAGGTCCTCGGTTCATATTGTGTATCAGATTACCTTCTGAGTGATGCTTTTTATAAAAAAAATATTAAAAAGCACAGGCTTTAAAGTTGCTGTTTCAAAGTTCTTGCTTAATATTACAGATTCTGAAGTGCAATTTTGTGAATTTATGTATTGCCACAATCTAACATGATACTGTATGTTTTCTGCTCTCCATGACATCACTGAAAATCAAGGATGACATCAACTTGAAAGATGCACTAGGATGAGAGGAAATGGCCTCAAGCTGTGTCAGGGGAGGTTTAGATTGGATGTTAGGAAAAATTTCTTCACTGAAAGAGTGGTCAGGCACTGGCACAGGCTGCCCAGAGAGGTGGTGGAGTCACCATCCCTGGGGGTGTTCAAAAACGTGGCACTTTGGGACATGGTTTAGGAGGCGTGGTGGTATTATGTTGGGGGTTGGACTTGATGATCCTAGAGGTCTTCTCCATCTTTTATGACTCTATGATTCTATGCACTTGGTCCATGCAGAAGGGTTTCTACTTTGCTCTAGGAGATCTATAGTAACTGTTGCATAATCTGGGTTCTGCTGCATTCTTATTTTTTTTCTGTAAGCAGGGATAAATCTTATTAGGGTTGCTTTTACCCATACATCAAGATCTTCAGAATCAATATAGTTATTTCTTTTCAGTAAGAGAAAGCTTTGCATTCTTCCTGTTGCTTACTGAAATGGTTTAACAGCAGTCAGAAATCTTGCAATGTAACAAATTCAGGAGGAGGAGAATGAGGAGTAAATCATAGTTGGGTGAGAACTTCTGAATATGACTGTCTTTATCACCTATTTTCCCACCAGATTCAAACAGTAAAATTGGGCTGAGCAATGCCACCTATTTTCTATAATATAAAGGATGTTTAACTGCATTACAATTATTATAAACTCTAGGAGAAAAGAACCCTTGCTTTCCTCCATTCTTTAACCCCACCAGAGAACTAGACTTCTCAATGTAAGTTGTATAGTTGGCTCATTTCTTGTGATGTCTTATAAGTCCAAAAAGGCAACCAGCCACATGCTCTGCAGCCTGTTCAACAACATGCATAAGCAGAATAATTTCCTCAAGAGCACAGTGTTCAGAGTTCGTGAGGGGGAAGGGTTTTAAGAATAGTGATACTGGTCAGTATCAGTGTAATTAAAATTCCCTGTGATTAAAATTCCTCTAACCTTGCAAGCTTTTTTTTTCTTAATCAGCATTTCTTCATCTATTTTGTGTCACTGCTATACAATCTGTGTGACTCCGTCCAAGAATAATCTGATTTTATTTATCACCTTGAGTTTTTTGTTCATATCATCTGTGCTGCATCAGCCCTAAATACCAATATAATTTCTTGGCTCACAGACATATTGCAATTCTCAGCTCACAGTCATCCTCTTCTTCTGGCTTTCTTTTGTTCACAGCTTTGTCATACTCTATATCCTGGAATTTAAAATTCCATTATTTTTTCTGGTTGTTCCATGTGCCTATTGTTCCCATAATGTTATGCATATCAGTATCTGAGCTGAATAACTAATTAGAAATGATACGAAGTCCAGTGCAGAAGGCTTGATTGTTTCCTTTTCCACAAATAAAGAAGCATCTGCATTATGATTAACCAAGGAAGTGCATTAAGATTAACCAGGTAAGAGGTATTCAGTCCATCTTCCTATAGCAGGTATTTAGTATAAGGCAGTCATTTAGATCCTCCAAAAAAAACAACTGAGACAGGCACCTCAAAGGGGTGAGATGCATCCTATGCTTTGGGTATAAATTCCATGTCCACAAACAGGGACTTGCACATATATATATACTACAAAGTATTCCCTAGACCAAAGAACATCTAGTACAAATGTATAATATGCATACTACAAAGTATAATTGTCCATAGTGGAACAGTTATTGTCCCTAAAGAGACAGTACTCTTTCAAATAGACAGGGGACTTAAAGTGGCTTATGCCAGCTAATTTGGAAAATCTTTGTTACAGTTTGTGCACTAATTCACTACTTTGGCACCTAGCACGAGACAGTCCTTAACTACTTTTTCTCTTATGATGGTTTTATACAGGGTCTGGCCTTTTCAGAGCAGAGAGTGGATTGGCATGAAGCAACAAATGTGTGTTAGGACAACATAAAATCATAAAAGGTGGGACTACGGAAAAAAGGAAAGATGCTGTTATCAGCAATAATTAAAATCTGTCCTGGCCAGACTGCATTCTGTCTTTGCTTCTGCCATTTATTTTTTTAGGTAATACTAGGAAAGCCTTACCCATCAAACTTTTATACAAATCCAACACAACTGCAGTACTTTCACAGTGACAGCTATAACCAGTGGGAAACTCACCTTGAATAGAAATCTAGTCTGCAGTACTAAAACTCTTGCACAGTTAAGTACTGAACATTTCCAATTGTTCACACAAAAATATTGGTACTTTTTAACTTAGCCCTGTCTGTAAAGCAGCCATATATCTATGAAAAATCATAGTACCACTATTTGAGTTCAGCAGTTCATGGAGGCTATGATCCCAGCCATCATCAGAATAACTAGTCTGATCTAGAAATAGATTTAACCCTCCATGGAGTGCAGCAGCTTGTGTCTGCTATATAAACATTCAGCAACGTATCCAGACTTAATCCAAAGATATGAGGAGAGCTTTATTTCCATGAGGAGGACACCACTCCTCCCTCCTAGTCTGTTTAAACCTTATTTCCTCCTAGTTTCTCATTTTAGTCTGCCTGGCTTCAAATTCCAGTCTAGGTTCTCATTAAGCCATCTTTGCTACAATAAAACATTGATTGCTACTCATTATTTTATTCCTAAATACCATAATTGTATCTTTCTGTCATTTTGACACACAGAACTGGTTAACCTTTCTCACTATAAGTCTTTTTTCTTCAGTCCTTGAATATTTTTTGCAGTTCTTCTCCATCCTTTCCAATTTTATCAGTAGTTTTGACCGTAGACATTGAGTTTCACATAGTATAAAGTTGTATCCAAGACCAAAATCACTTCTCTACTGCAGTTACTAATCCAGAGACTACCTTTCTCCACAGGTTCTTTCTAGGAGTTCATGTTTAGTGGCTTACCCATTATAACCATTTGAAAGTACATTATTTTTCTCTTTAATTCATTGACATTAAACAGCCAGCTCTTGCAATGAGCACCACAGACAAATCCCTAAAGAAATGTTTCAGAGATCATAGTAGGTGGCATTGAAGGTAAATATCTAGATCTGAGCAGTCATTTAGACCTTTCACTCAGTAAAACAGGCATGCCCACAGGCAATAAATCTGATTATTTTATGTGTGTGCTGAAAGATTGTATGAATTATATTCTATAAGTGTTCATAGACCATGAAGACTACTCCTAGTCATCTTGCAGGGTAAGAAGCTGGTGTCAAATAAATTCACATTTTGGCTCTGTTGCACCTCCCACTAGTGGACCTATATGCTGTTGATATGAAAATTATCATTCTTTGGCAAGCACCCTTGCAGATTCCTTTTATAGGGTAAAGGGGCTTTCAGAGCAACACTAAATTTTTGCATGAGGGGGTACAGTATCAAAGCACAGGGACAAACAAAATCTTTAAAACTCAGTTGGAGCAACCATGGAAAATTAACAAATGCCCTCACAGCTGAGCCTGCTGTTGTAATAATCAAAGGAATCAAATGTTCAGCCTCAGTTATGGGGTGATTTGTTTTTCTCTGAATTAAAATAATAAAAGGAAGAAGCAATTATGTGTGTGCATTTGTGTGTATGTGCAATTGCATGTAGAACAGCTATGGCACGTGAGGTCAGCACCTCCTAAGTACTTAAAGTCCCAGCTTCCAGGAGGGAGATTACTTAATAAATTTAATTAACAAACCTGTTATTCTATCACAGAAACAATGCATTTTAAACAACGTTTACAGATGGGATCAATAAATTGGGCTGCTTTATTAAAGTGCCTAAATAAGGAATTTACAAATTGGCAGTTGAGTCATACAAAGACAAATTCAATGATTCAAGGATTGAAGACATATTAGCCTTGACTGATTGTCCCTAAAATCTGTACATCACTAGCACTGGCTTCACATGAGAATGACTGAGACTTCAATACTACTACACATACCTGGAGATAAAATCCATCTACAGCTAGAATGTGTCACAGCGCTCATGCCGGCACAAAGCACTGAAACTGAACAGTAAATCTCCTTTAAATTGAGATTCATCTCACCTAACATCTAAAGGTAGATTAGTTAGATTAGTTGTCTGATATTTAGATGCCTAAAGTTAGGTGAAGTTAGTTCCATGATGCAAAATACCCACAGCTTAGTTCTGGGGGCAAGAGTAAAGGGATGCTACATTCCTACTTGTGCTTTTCTGGTAACAAGGAGTCGGAAATGGCCCTTGCCCTTGTTTTTAAGTTAGCATCAAGGTTTCAGTTCCAATACATATATGCAGGCTTCTGTAAGATAGGCATCTAAGTTAGGAATTTCAGCAATGGACCTCTATGATGGTGTGTCAGACTCTCAAGAAGACAGCAGAATGATTCACTTTCCTCACCCCACAACAAGCTATGTCACACAGAACACTGCCTACATGCTGTAAAGACTAAGCAGCTTCCAATTAGCAACACTACCATCACTGGGACATTTCCTGAATTACCTGCCCGGAAACTAATGGGAGAAAAAAAAAAAATCAGAGGCAGAAAGAGGTCAAAACCAGGCCTTGACACAAAGAAATGAGAGAGTACTATGGAAATTGGGCTCTGAGCATGCAGGGAGAGAGAGGATTTTAGAAAACTGAGCTGCCTGAAGGCCAGGTGGGATGTAGGGAGAATTATGTTTATACAACTAACAACACAGTATCAGGATGCTGGAAGCACTGCACTGAAACTGTGCTTTGCCTGGGCTAATTAGTCCTGCTGAGAAATTCTATCCTACCATCATTAAATGGCTCCACTTCCTAAGCCAGCTTGTTCAGAGTCTCCAATACAGACATACCTCCCCGTCCCCAGAGAAGTATGCAAGTTAGTTCCTGTACCTCAAGAAGAAGCTTTACCTTGTTGAGCTTACAGCAAAGCACAAGATTAGATGATAGTAAGTGTGCACTCTGTTTTGCAGCTTTGTTTTCTTCAATTTCATTTTCTCAAATGTATTTTTTAATTGCTTGTGTGTTCACCCCGGTAGGCAGCTAAGCACTACACAGCCACTCACGCACTCACTCACTCCCTTCCCCCACCCCCAGTGGATTGAGGGAAGAGGAAAGGAAGAGTAAA
>VZTV01028334.1:312-11250 GCA_013400875.1 Anhinga rufa
AAAGCTCTGGGAATACATGCTGTGGGCACAAACCAAGTCAAGGGTTCCCTCCCATTGTGGCTAAGTGGAGCTCTCCAGGACTATTGCTGGGAGCCAAGAGTTGTTCCCAGGACTGGGGGTGCTGAAAGCCACCATTCCCATCTTGCCCACTGTGCTCATTAGCACCTGCAATTAGTTTCAGCTAGTCATAGTCTCAGAGAGTGTTTAAAGGAGGGTGGGAGTAAGAAGAGAAGTTTAAACATCTTTTTGTTTCTAGCACTACACAAGTGTCTCATATAAGACTGGATGCCTCAATGGGTGAGATATATAGCTTGCCACTTCCAAGATTTTTATTTTGTATCTGTCTCAGGTTTGTAATGACTGTAGGACTGAATTTGATCAAAAATTAAACTGGATTTGGAAGCACTGTTATTGGCTTATATTGACATTATGAAGTTATCTCTCTCAAGGCTTTTCTGTAGTTATCACTCCTTGTTGATTTGCAAGGATTGGTACAGAAATTAATTGAAAGGCAAATTAAAATAAGAAATAATAAGAGTACCTCAACTTTATTTTTGTTTGTGGTAGTGTTATCAACTTTGAAAATAGAGCTGGTCTCCTTTGTTCCACTACCAATCCTAGCACAGGGAATTACAAGGTGCATGTGTGTTTCCCTCAGCATACAGAACCACCACAGAAGCTGTAGGCGAATAAACAGACATGCTGAGCCAAGGTGCAAGAGTGATATTATGTGCCTAGAATGCAAAATTAATTTACAGGCTGGAGAGCCAACAGATATGAGATTGAGAAGGCAGTAAATTTGAATTCTGGGTACTAAACCACCAGCAAATCAAAAGACAACAGAGTAAACAAATCTTCTAAATGCTAAGGAAAAAAACACAAACAACAATATCAGTAGAAACCTTTGCTCCTTCCAATAATATCGAGTATGACTCATGGTTTTGTGAATTTTGATGGGTGGTGGTACAAAAATTGTTCTGTCCGCTACTGACAGATGGTAGGTTTCTTGGTTTTAAAAATATGAAAACAGCTTGATCTCATGTACCTTGGTTTAAAAATAAAGCTCTTTTTATAGCATGTCTCCATTTTTGACAACCGTACCATGCAATAAATATTGGATTCCACATATGAGCACATTTTAAAAGTCTAAAGCAGACTCTTATTTTAGGGGTAGGCTGATCCTCTGAGTTTGGGGAGTCCTCAGAAAGAGGACTAACAGCTGAATGTAATGGCTCTTTGTGTTTAACTCCAAAGTTTGAGTTCGTTGTGGGTTCAGCTTTGAATTTAAAAGTGCATTTCCTTGTTTGGTAGCTTTCTTAAATTTAATTTCAAAGATGTGTAAATACTAAGTTATCAATCTTTTTGTGATGGTAAGCCTGGAATAAATCTGCAGGAGTGAAATGCAGTTGAATCTATAAGTAAAATTCTTTCTTCATATTGCAGAGCACAGATAACTCAAATATATCTATAATTGCTCAGAACAAAAAGTGCTTTGACAATGATATTGTTTGCTCGAAGAATGTTTTCATCACTGTTGGAGACACTGAGATTTATTTTAGTGAAGCTTTGGAGAAGCAGGTTAGTTATTTTCTTTCCTTTTCGGGTTGCCCATTAAGATAAGCATTGTAAAGTTATGAATCTAGAGAAGCATGTTTTTTGAAAACATCTCTCAGTCTGAGTTAACATAGTACAAGTGCCTAGGCCTGGATAAAGCAGCAGGTCCCAGGAAAAATCTTATTTTTTCATTGTTTTTTTCAAGTTCTGTTTGTCCTACAAAGAAGACTGCTCAAAAGCCTCAAGCAGTTGAAGAATATTGGCGTTTGTTGGTTTCCACTCGGCTTTGAAAGGGAATCCAAAGTACAAAATCAAAGCAAACTTGCATGATTGAAAAGACAAAATATCAAAGTATTAAACAGCATTTCTAGTAATATTATTGATCCAACTATATGCTAATGATAAAGTATTCTTCAGTATACACTTTGTTATTAATTGGCTGTGTACCTTAGTAGAATTTATTAGGTCTTAATAAATATTCATTTCTACCAGAGGACCTTAAGGGGACAGGAAAAAAAATCTAACTATCAGCTTTGGAAGGCTGGATATTATACTGTGATACACTTTCCAGAACAGGACATTACAATTCTGTGGGATAAGAAGACAATGATGCATGTTAAAGTTGGACCTCGCTGGAAGGTGAGCCAAAATAAAAATCTGAGATTTTGTGTATCTCTCTGTGTTGCTAATGTGATCTCTTATTGAGTAACTGTGATTGTCTTTCCTTCATGACTAACTTTCACAGTGATATAGCTCTTTATCACGGTGTTCAGCTGCTAGTATTTCCCAGGTAAGAAGAGACGGAGAATGTGATTTAATGGCTGGATTCCTGAAGAGAAGTGGTGGTTCCCACATGCACGTTTACTCTGTTGCTCTACACATTGCAACCTTGCAGATATGCAGTGACTCAGCTCTGACTCAAAGTTACTTGGGGGCAGGAAGAGACGGTTAGTTTTGAGTTACCCAGGTCACTGCATGATTTCATAATTGCTGAAACCAATGGAAAAGAAGTTTTCATATCTAGCGACATGGAAGATGGCAGGTTTGTAGCACAGATTGGATTCTGCTGAACTACATCCTGAGATGTAGTAAAGGCTGCTGAGATAAACAGATGGAGTCACATCTTGGCTTTAAATTAAGAAGGCAAGACACAGGAAAGGAGCTAGACAAAAGCTGACATTTAAACCTAATAAGTATACTGTGACAGGGTTCAGCCATGATTCAGTGAAGAATATGAGGCTCCTTCTCTTGCCAGTTGCTCTTCTCTGTTCCGTTCCTACATCATCATCTGCCTTGGTGTCTCTGCAACTCAGCCTTTGGGTCCTGGCAGACTAACCTTATCTGCACGTTCAATAATTACATTCCTGCTTCATCTCAACCACGACACACATATTGAGAGGGAGCACTTTCCAGTAAAGAAAGCACTCTATGCTAGAATACAATATCAGATTTTTTGAAGTGTAAGTCAAAGTTACAATGACCATCTAATCTGGTTTTAAAGCAACATTATTGTAGGCTTTTTTTCCCAATAGCCATAAAATGCTTATTCACATGCAAGCTGATTTATCAGCCATCAGTACACACAGTGGAAAAAAAATCTTCAGTTTTTGAGTAAGCTAGCAGGGAGCTGAGTTCTACCAGTTGCACACAGGGACACAAATACTTCAAGCTCTTTCTATTTTCAATTACTATTTCTTCCAGAGGCTCCAGTTCAGCAAGATAATGTCTGCAGCAGACCGTACGGAAAAATAATTCATTAGAGTGAGCCACAGTACCCTAGAAATCCAATTCTACATTTTACTGTTGTGCAGAAATCTCTTTTTCTCTATGTATGTATATGTGTATGCATGTATATATATTTCTTCCATCAGCAGCACATGCCCCAACACAAGGAAGTTGCAGCTGTCTCTTTTGTAACTACTATTACAAATGTTCTTGCTATTGTGAGCTAAAATTAGAGACAGCAAGTTTTAATGACATCTAGTCAGGCTTCACAATCATGAGGTAATTCACCTGAACTTTTGACTTTTGGACTGGATGCACTACTAAGTTTTCAGAAAAAAATATGACTAGACTTCAGTCTCTTTTCATAGGCAGACAGTAAGAACAAGTTCTCGAAAACAGAAAGAAAAAAGGAAAACGTAAATTTCTATTAAAAGTTATTTGCAATATGGAACTGTAAGCATAGCAGAGTGTCAGATATTTT
The DNA here is from genome assembly GCA_013400875.1 of Anhinga rufa. Classification (NCBI taxonomy): domain Eukaryota; kingdom Metazoa; phylum Chordata; class Aves; order Suliformes; family Anhingidae; genus Anhinga; species Anhinga rufa. The sequence goes on from VZTV01028334.1 coordinate 4,073, forward strand.
CAAAGTATAAATCAGAATTGCATTCACCTTTTTTAGTTTAAGAATCTTTTGCTCCACGTATGTCACCTGTACCAATTTTTGACTGTCAGTATATGTAAAAAAAAAATAATCCGTCTTCTCTTTCAGGGTAAACTGGCAGGTTTGTGTGGAAATTTTGACAAATATACTTCAAATGATCTGACTACATCAAATAACATGGAGGTGAGAAATGCACAGGTGTTCGGAGACAGCTGGGTATTAGGACAGGTAAGTCCCATGACCAGTAAAAATTTAACAAAAAGGGTTGATAATTTTAATTTCTAAATGAGCACGTTAGTATATGATGTACAAGGATTTTCTAAACTCATGGTCAGTGTATAAGAGGACATTCTAATTTTTATTTCTGTAGATGTAAAGTGTGTTAATAATGTCTTATGTCATAGCAAACATACTGAATTTAAATGAAACCAAACAATATCTTTAGGGAAGCATATATTTTTCCCTGTATACGATAATCATCATATCTGTCTGGATTTCATTTTTTTTACAAAGTTTTACAGAGATACATTGCTTCTGATATTTTGGATTCAGCCCAATTTTAAAAACAATTGTAATTTCTCTGCTGTTGGAGGCATCAAGATATTGAAAGTAAATAGAATCTGAATGCTGGAAAAAAAATCTGAAAAAAAGTTTCTTTCTGAACACTGAAAAAAATTGATGATTGTTTTTAGTTGCATTTTGTAAACAGAGAACAAACTGACAAAGCAGTAGTGGTGGAGGGGTGAGACAGATAAGGCTCAGAACAGCAACAGGCACAGCTCAGTATGGGAACCTGGTTTCTGAGGAGAAGGGAAGAGACAGTAGAGAGTGGATGACTGCAAATGTGTTTTATAACACAGGCAAATAGGTATTTTATTAATTTGTGCTGAGAAGATGTAAGGTTTTATAGCCTGTGAACCTCCTGAAAAATCAGTATTTGTAAAGCATTCCCTCAGGATGTCTGTGAGAACCAGTTTTTAATCTGTTCTCTCCTTGACTCACAGCAGGAAATTGAACCAAAATCTCTCACCTCGTGAAAGAACATGATACCTATTCTGCTTTGAAGTAAAGATCTTGAGACTTCTCTCCCTCAATATCTCCCTTTGGATCTGTTTTACTCTATATAAAATATTTAAATTGTGTGAGCAAGCAAGGCAAATGTGTAGTGTTGGTGGTTTTACTGCTCATCTAGAAGGTTGTACATAAAGAAATGTGTAAATACTTTGTATGAAGTGTATGAATTTTCCTTTCCAATTTATCAGTCCTGTGGCCGCTTTAAAAAAAGTGTGTAGTGTTTGCATAGCACATTAACTTCTAGGATGTTATGACCTTTGCTTATGCAGCCCAAACTTGTGCTTGCCTTTTGTGGACATTATATAAATATATTTGTAAAACCTCATGTAATCTTCCAATCTCTGGCTGCCAGAGCACTTGGGATCTGAGTGCAGTAATGGCCTCACAGTCAGTCTGCGCTCAGCCAGACTTGACACTTTATCAGTCTCCTCAGTAGGCGTTAGGGATTTTTTCAGAAAGGACCTTTCGCCTTTGTAGAGATGTATCCTGGACACCTTTTCTGCAAAATCTAAATCCTGTAAAGGAGTATTTGATAGCTGGAGGCCTAGAACCCAACTCTGCTACTGGCAAACGTGCTTGCATTGGCACTGTGAAGCACAGGATGCTTCCAGGGTTTCTCCCTCCTGGGAGGGGCAGCACATCCTCCCACAGTGGTGTCTGAGGATCCGCACAGGAGGGCAGTGTAGGTGGGTGAGTGCACCGCAGCTGAGGTGCTGGGGCACCCCAATGCTGCCTACAGATCCATCATTACCTCCTCCTGGGTTCCCCTGCTGCACCAAGAGACTTTGGTTTTGGATGAGCTCACGTTTTCTGAGCTGAATGTAATTTTGTTATATTTTTCCGTTCACTTGTTTTTCTTCTCGAAGAGAGACTTTAAGAGAGGGAGTTGTATCTCAGCCATTTTTGAGTTATCATGATGATCTTTGACTCTATTTTTTTTATGGGTTGCTCTCTTCCTACCGCTGCTTCTTTATTTGAACTTACAGTGCTAAAGCCATCTGTAGTGTGACTCCATTTAAAGTCAGTGCAAAACCACCAGGGATGGATTTGGACCATGTATTTGTTTGTGATGTTACAGTTGGTTGCTCTGGTAATGATTATAATGTGTCACAAAGAAAACATTTTGTCTTTATGTGCTGAGCAGACAGCAGGAACATTTTAGTTCTTCAGAACAAAACACAAAGATTCTTTTTTGTGCAAATGTTTTCAATTATAACAACAAATCAGGGAAAGGGGAAGATGAAGAAGATAGCATTTTAACATTATTTTTGTTTTCTGAGTGTGCAGGTACTGAATTATATGATACTATAGTGTACCAGAGTCCATGCTAAACACACCTTTGTATGAAATGTTTGTGGTGTTTTTGCTTGTTTTTAAGTGCAAGAGCCCTAATGAAACATTAAGACCATGTGAGGTCCATCAGAGCAAGTTCCCTTATGCCAAAAAGGAATGCTCAATTTTATACAGTGATGTTTTTGCACCTTGTCGCAATGTGGTAAGTTTATTAAATATCCAAGATGTAATTAATTTCTCCTTGCCATTCCCCTCAGTCTCAGTGCCGTGGAGGATACAGAGTAGAGCCTTGCAAGTATGTCTATGTGGGTGGGCTATGTTTATGCAGAGCTCCTTGCTCCTTTCAAGACTGGAGCCTAAACATAATAGCGATAACTGGGGGCCATGAGTTAGTAGACTGGATAATCAAGGTTCTGTTCTCTTTAGGTTTTATTTATATCTTTTATTTATATAGGTAACTACATTTTTAAGGCTTTTGTATATATTGCAGGATTCTAAAATAAGCATTTGTGTAATGTGCCTACAGCTTATATGAAAAGGTTTTCTTTTGTTAGCTGTCCTGCTCAATATAGAAAGAAATATGAGTGAGATTTCAGCTTCAGAGCTGTAGGTATTTTTAATCGGCTGACAGCTTATCATCTGCTTTTTATCAAAACTCCGAGGTTTGGCATCCTTGTTTTTCCCAATACCTGGCTGAGCCTGGCACTTGAGTTAAAAGAATGTCCTTAAGTTCAGTCTAGCCAAGATGGGAACAACAGCTTGTGTGGAAATATTTTATTCCATTTTAGTCCACCCTTTATCAACGCAAGACATGCTCTGTATATTTTTCCCTATTTCTGATTTTAGCTTCCCAAAGGCATTTAGTTATTGAAGGTGCTTCTTTACACCTGTGCAAGCAAGAACCACTATGACATTTCATCTCAGTCTCTTATTTTCTTTATGACTATTAATACTAAATGAGATCATTAGATGTCCCAGCTGAACCTCCTGACTTTCAGGACTGAAGTCTGATATCAACATGGTTAGGAATTTGCCTGAGGAGGAGATTGCAGTAGCTTAACCCCAGAGATTTATTAATGTTGACTTTAGTTACTATGTAAAGAATTTTTTTGAGCATGTGCCTGAGAACATAGTGATGAGTGTATTTTCAAAGCAGAAAGTAATACATAAAAATGGAACTTTTGAGAGTTTTTAAGGAGCTGTATTGTAATAACTCATAAAGAAAGAGGTTTTCTCTTCAAAATTAATTTTCTATATCTTATCCATGTTGTGATTAAAATTTGCAAATATTATGCCAAAATTTAGCATAATTATGTTAAAAATGCATGTCAGGTGCAAAACATGCCATTTAATTAGTAGTCAAGTATTTTCACATGCACATATCCATCCTGTATGGAATAGTCTGTAAAGCAAATATTTTTCAGGTGTTTTTACAACCTAATCATCAGCATGTGAAAATATAGCTCTTACAAATGTAATGTGAAGTGACCTCGTATCAAGGATATCTGCAGCTGGCTGCACGGGTCGGGAACCGGGTGCCAAGGAGAAAAGCCCAAGCACAGATTGACACTGGGGGCACGGAAGGAACAGAAAGTGTAGATATGGGTTTCAGTATGAGCTTGGAGCAGTGCTCTTACAGTCACTCCTTCTGTGCGGGTGGTGGAGGATCCTGCTGTGCATGGAGGCAAGCTCCTGCCCATGGGACAGACGACCTGAGTTCAGCTGAGGCTGGAAAACCCTGTTTTCAGGGAGACAAGATCTTGCATCTCTGGCTGGCAGTGACTGACGGATTGCAGTCGCCCAGCTGAGCACTGAACTCGGCAGGAGCTGAGGAGCCTTGACACTCACAGAAAAAAAGGTCTTCCTCATAACTCCTAAACTCAGCAGGAGGTTTGATCCTAGGCTTCCAGTTTGTCACAACAGCAGGATGTTGCTGACCCATGGAGAGATGCTGTTTTGCAGATGTGAGAGACAGGTTGAGCTCTTTGGAGCCAACGTGCTGTTTGGTGGTTCCTGCAAAGCTATTACATGCATTTTCAATGGAGCTAATTCTCGTGCCCCCACCCAGTTGTATCCCTGTTTTCAAAGCAAGAAAAAGAATGAAAGCAAAATGGCATTTCTCTCCACTGAAGGCAGAAAACCAGTCTTTGTATCCCTGCCAGCTTCTAGCAACTGCCAGCTGAGAAGCTGTCTCTGTGTTAGATAAGTGCTGCTTTGTTACTGTGATGGTATTTCTGTAATCTGACATGTGCCATTTGAGTGCTCTACAACTAAGCTAGACCGGAGTCTAAAAGCGAGTCTAAACTGAATAAAAGCATTGCTTTAAACATTACACGTGTTGAGTAAGAACACTGTTTTGGAACATTGCTCAACATTACAAAAAAGATGATTAAAACCCAAGGAAAAAAATGTATCATGTAAAACTATGAAATGATGTGATAGGATTTTAGAGAGGGGAAGTGGATTTCTGATCTGATGAAGGTTTGTGGGCAAAGTGTATTAAAATCTTGATAAGCACAGAAATATTCTTCTGCAAAATGTCACCAGCATGCTCAAGCTTTCTTTCCCTGACCAAAATCTCCTCTACAAATTATTATTTAAATTACTTGATAATCAGAGCTGCAGCTCTGATTTTGTTGTTGGTGCAAAACTGACAGGATGACTATAGATGGCAGTATTTGCTTTATAAAAACACAAAACTGCCAGCTTCAATATACTCTCCAAAACTGATGGACAGACATACTTGTTAACAGTGACTGAATGAAATTTTGTCTTGGCCTGTAACATAGGTACCAAACTAATAATTCGAAGTGTATATTTTGTATAGGAATGTACCCAAACCTTAGAAAATGCCTTATTTTTGTGTTAAATTCTTTCAGTCAGTCCAGAAGTAGCACTCCTGGTGAAAATGGTGCAACAGGAATTTGTACAGCTCATGCATTTAAGTCACCAGCCCTCTTTTTCTTTCCTTTCCTCCCCCGCAGATTGATGTGACTTCTTTCATCAAAAATTGTCACACAGATACATGCAACTGCAATCTTGGCGGGGACTGCGAGTGCTTGTGTACCAGTATTGCAGCTTATGCCCACAAATGCTGCCAGCAAGGAGCAGCAATTCACTGGCGATCTCCTTCGTTCTGTGGTACGTACCTGGGCTGGCCTTGCACCAGAGCTCATCTTTGAGGCATCTTTGGCCTTTTGCTGCCCAATAATACAAGACAGAATCAGGTGGATAATAAACGTATTTCCTCACATTTTTCAAGCTGTCTGTGTGTTAGCTGTTAGTCTTATTAACACAAATTTGCTGACTTACTGAAGAGGACTGGCTGTGCTCAGGGTATGCCAGCACAGAGACTGTTGGAAAGGCACTGGTATACCAGATCTGAGGTGCGTCCAGTGTTCTGTGTAGGTCTGCAAAGAGATTCAGTCCATTCTACTTTTCATTGACAGCGAGAAGGGTTCTTGGCTGTAGAATAATTCATGCTTCAGGTCTGCTGTCCTCATCTATTTAAATACAGCTTTATATCACTGAATAAAAGCCTACGGAAATAAAGTCACCAACTGAAATACATTATGGGAAACGAAACTTCCTCTGATGAAAGTGAATTTTACATTTTCAGGATGCAGATATACATAGATTCTGTTGTTACTTTGTAATAATAACATGCTTGTTTTCTTTTTCTTTTAGCTTATGACTGTGAATATTACAATCAAGGTATGTGGTATCTGATATTACTGTCTTTGATTCATTCTCATATTTATATACCTTGCTGAATACACTTACCTTTCATGTTCTCTAGCATACCAGCTAGCTATGTGCTAGAAACAAATCTGTACTCCCTTGTTCCAAACTGGAATCCATTTTTATAAAGCATTTGGTAGCAGATAATTCCCCACATTGACCACTGTAGAATACGGAAGATGTCTTTGATGTACTATTCTATCATCTTTCTTTCTGTAACATGTTATTTTGAGATATTAATCTCTCCCCCCCCTCACTTATTTTGTTTCTCTTTTAAAAACAAATATCCAAGAGACACTTTTCTTGCATCAGTTCACTCAGACTAACCCTGGAAGAAAATATAGTTAGGGAATTTCTCTCTTTCACAGGTTAGAATGATTTTTCTTTTGTACTCCTGATTTGGCTATGTGAGTTTAGTGAGCTCAGCAAGTTAGCAAAGCAAGTCCCGATGGGCCTTTCTGCTCTATGTCCAGGGACAGTGGTGGCATGGAAACAAACATCATAGTTGTAAGCAAAACAACACATCTGGCATCTCAGATGAAACATGATACAGTACACACTGCAAATAAAACCCTTGGTAGCTTGTGCTGAGAAGAATCTCTGTCAGCTGCAGCAGTGCTGGAGGTTATCTCTTTTCCGTTCTCCCCGTTCCCTAGGGTAGGATTGCATAGTCACAATCCCTCGAGCTCACTTGACCTTCAAATCCTTTAGAAAGGAGAGGTGACTTGTATGAGCAGCCTGGAATATTGTATGTCATTTTGCGACATATTTCTTGCCTATTTAATATCACTATGGCATTATACTGATTTTTTCTTCCCTCCTGTTCTGCTATGGATATCTAAAATACTGTTTTTCTGTGCAATATCTAATGTACTACTTGAGATTTGTCCTATACAAACACAGACAATCCTACATTAGTAAGGAATTCAAATGCCGACACATTAGTGTGCATCTTAGAAGGTTATACATGGTTATTACCATTTGAATTTTCACCTCACTGAACTAATTGCCTTTGGCACAGGGGAATTCAAGTCGTTTCTCAGAAAATGAAT
>VZTV01028341.1:0-21065 GCA_013400875.1 Anhinga rufa
CTTACTTTGAAAAAGAGTACCTTATTTAAGTAACTTTCATTAGTTTTTTTGGTGGCTTGATGTTACTTCTGCAGATGAAGGTGAAAGTATTTTTATCGTTACTAGTTAACCTCTGCTTTTTCAAATGCAATTGTTTCTTTTAATCTATAAGGCTTTCTGTAATATGTTTGGAAGTGCAAGGTGCCAGCGGATGTTTGTCTCCAGCTCCAGTATACACACATATGTCTGTATACAGATAACATGAATGTGTGATTATACATGGATGTGCAAAAGAATCCAAAACCAAACCAAAACCAATCAAAAAAAAAAAACCCAGTCGTGGAGGCAGGTGCTTACTCAGGGTAATTTCAATTTTAGAAAGTTCATTACAATTGTACCTGGCTGGAATTTTCTCCTTGCCTCAACTTAACCAATTTACAACCCACTACTGGTATCTGGAGTTCCGTGAAACACTGTGGCCAAAAATAGTACTGTGCCACGTAACTCTGTTCCCAAGGTTTGAGCTTCCTCTAAACTCTGTTTTTCTGTACCTTTTTCTTACTTGCGCTGTTGCGCTGTCCCTCTTGGTTACTGCCCGATGCTGGTAAGTTTCCTGCTCTTCTCCTCCTAGTGTACTCTGTGTCTGGAGACCGTAAATTAAGACCAATTTTTCTTCAGATAGAACAAATGTTATAAAACGCACAGATTGGCAAGCTGCTATTTGGATTGGGCAGCGTTGTTCCATCTGTGGCTTTTAGCTCTTGGATTGCTGGTATAAACTCTTCTCCAACTGTAGTATTAAGGCTTCAGGTTTTGGTATTATCAACTGGAATAGCAAAAGCAATTAGCCCAAAAATGTGCTTTCTTGGACTCCTGACTTCTGTAGCATAGGTTCTTTTCTAATTTTGTAAGTATTGAAGGATGTGATCTCTTATCTGTTATTTCAAACACTGTTTGACTGAGTAACTGGGTTTGGGTAGGATTAGTATGCGAACGTGCCAGTGTTTTCCACGTTAAGCTTCAAATGGCACTACAATGCCAGCTGCCTGCAGCCCAGAGAAACAAATATAGGCTGCACTGGACAGGAGTGGCTGCTTTTTGGGCAGGACTTTTGCTGACCCGATGGCACGATGATGCCAAGCAGACAAAAGCACCTGATGTGATTGGTGTACATTGTTTCTTGCTTGGTAGATTACCAAACTCTGGGTGCGTATTCAAATGCTCTGACACTGGGAGTATTTTGAAGACTGCGGAAAAGTCCTCAAAGTAATTTGCGATTGCTCGTACTTATTCAGAGGTCTTGAGAATGACGTTGGTCAGTAGAACAAACACATCCTTCCACGTATTCATTTGTGTGAGATGGAGGAAGGAGGAGAAGCTGTGCAACCTGCGGCTCTTTGCAACCTTAGGCGTCGGGGTAAGAAGCAGCCTGCATAGGGCTGGACAGACCTTATCCCTTACGATTATACCACTTGTTCACAGTTGGACCTTGCAAAAATAACTACACTTTTTTTTTTTTCTCCCGCTTCTCGACCTTGCTTGTAGAGATCTAAAGGGTCTCATAACAGGCCTGTTATCTGCCGTTTTCATAGATATAACGTCGTTGCATGACACGAGTCTCTAGGTGTAGCTGGTGTAACAGAAGACAGAATCAGGGACAGTATTCATATCTGACGAAATCTGTGCTTAACTACCAACTACTACAACCTTTATGGTTTTCTATTCTGAATCTCTTTTTAGAGGATTTTTTTCCTCTTCATTGATTATGGTGGACTAAGCTAGCTAAATTAGGCTCTAGAAAGTTGAATTAGGTGAATATTATCCTACTGGAGAAGTATCCATATCTGTGGAACATCTTGAGTATTTCTGCTTCACATTTATCAGTTTCTTTATCTGTCCCTTGGGCTGCTGTGTTTACCTTGCATCTCTCTGATTGCCATACACTGGTTGCTAACCTCTCCTCTCTTCCTCCTGTTTATCCGTCGTGAAACTGAGCTTGTAGATGAGTTGTCATAGCATAACTGGAAAATCTCTGTAGGAAGAATGTGAACAACATTTAGAAAAGACTTCTGTAAAAGTTGTGAGCATCTGAAGACAGGAGTTGGTAAATGGAGAGGCTGTTCGGTTTTGAACACCCTGGCTGAAAAGAGAATTCTACGGCATGCACTGGGCTGGGGAGGAAGGTTCCAGTAAAATGGAAAAAAAACCCTATAACTTCCCAGCTAAGAGTGGTGCAAACAAGTAAGTGCAGGAGAACTACATAAAATATCTGTCTTCCCATTTGTCTGTTGTAGAACGAGGGGACAAGTTGCTTCTTAAAAAAAGATTAAAGCTGGTAAAAAGCTGAGTTCATAAAGTTCATATTTGTAAAGTGAATAATGCCTAAATTATTATTAAGGAGAAGATGGACTTACTGCTTTTTATTAGTAAAATATTTATAGCTCATTGCCAAGACTTAAAAACCCCCCAAACCCTAAAATAACTTTATTCCTTTAAATTGGAAAGCAAGAACTCACTTTGGTCAAGAAAAACTGTTAGTATTTACTTTACCTTAAGTAGTATTACCTGTGAAATTTTTCTGTAAATAGAGCATGCAGAGGAATACCGCTAGTGTGCTGCTTGAGAGAAAATGGCAACAGGGACACCTTTCTCTCCTCCTGTGGTGGCAGGCCAAACCAGAATGGTAATGACGGGGATTTTTATATTAATTTTTGGGTAGTGTCTCTCACTGCAGAGAGAAACCTCCTTTTGAAAAAACAACATGCTGAACTTTGGCTGCTCATTCGAAAACAATGTAAGTGGGTAAAACTTGGTGCCTTACTTTGTATGAAGAGTGTTAAAGAAAATGCCGAACTTGAATTAAAAGGTATTTTTAGAACATCTGAAGGATTTCATACATCAAATTGTTAGTGTACATTTTCATGTATGCTGTTTATGTTAACCTGCACTAGTTTTTCTCGTGATCCATTCTAATCGGTGGCTGGGCGTTTAAGCCGACCAACGAGCCAACCAACCAGAATGTGAATTGCTTCTCATTGCTACAAAGCTTTGTTACAGAATATAAAAAAATACGTGCAATTATATGAGGTATTATAAACTATTCTGGATTAACGTGGTATGCGCTGTTAGGCTTTTATTCTGACCATTACAGGCATCTCTGAATCTTTTTTTAATAATCCATTGTAGAATAAGCTCTTCAAGTGAGTCTTCTGGTCATTAGCATGAACTAATGAGGCTTTTCTTAGGAACTAGTGACCTACATTAGGCACAAACAACCTGTGAAATGTTTGGTTGAATTTAGTTGTTTCTTTTCTTGCTGTATGGAGTGAAGAAATATTTTTTTTTTCTTAAAACTGTGCTTCATAACCCCATGGTTTATTCTCTCAGCTGGGCCTGATGGATTTATACCTGGATTACTTATGGATGGCTTGCAAAAAGGAAAAGGCTGTTATATTTTTATAGTGGCAGGATTATTAGAAATCCCTGGTTCGTGGCCTCTGGTTCATGTTTAATTTATGGAATAGCTGAAATGCCAAAGGGGAGAAGACTCCTGATTTCAGGAGTTGTTTTCCCCGTGGGCTCTAGCGAGGTATGGCTAGGTAGGGAAGGCTGAGGCTGCCTTCATGCCATGTCCAAACAACAGGAGGGTCAGGCCAGGGCAGTTCTGCAAACAATTTCTTGAGAGCAATGTGGGCTTTGGCAGTCGTCAGCCACTAGTTCCTGTCCTGTGCATTCAAGGAACTGATCAGGCTGAAAAATAATCAGTGCTTTTCTAAATAATTGTTAGTTCCCTGATCCGGTTTAGCACGTAGAGCTGAGAGGTTTATTTTTTCCTGTCTGAAGCTCAAGTGCTGAATTCACAGTGTCCGAGAGAGGTGTTGGTCTGTGCTTAACCATCCAGTAGATTTTTTTCCTTTTTAAGCCAAATGTTTAAGCGTTAAGTGTTTTTCCTTTCCAAAGAGATGGATAACTTACTCTAGCTGATTACAGTGTTAAATGGTCACTGAACAAAAGGCCACTGAGCCGAGAGAGGGCATTTCAAGTAGTCCTGAGTGAAGCCTCTAGTGCTTGGGATGTCCCTGGCGCGCATCTCCAAGCCTTGCGTGCTGAGCTCCCTGTGTCTTCCTGCCCACTGAACCTGAAGCACCTGCTCACTTTACATGGACATAAGCACAGTTTAGCCTATTTTGTCCCAAACTGACTCGGTGATGATTGTTTCCCCCTCTTCCTATTGCTGAGGCGGCTGATGGTGGTTTGAGCCCCTGTCAGCAGAGGGAGGAGGTGCTGAACCCAACTCCGCTGTAGCTGGGGTGGCAGGTGGCTCCTGATGAGAGGAAGGAAGGGGACCTTAGCCATCACCACCACCTCAGGATGTAGAACAAAAGCCATTGTTGAAGGAACTCCTTTTCTATTTTCCTTAAAGTTGATGATGGAACCAAAATATGTTAAGTTGGCTTTAAAGGGAATCGCAGTTTCTTGCTGCTACTGCTGTGTTCTCCCCCGGATTAGATCTGAGGGAGCCAGGTACCCATACCTCTTGTGCTCTATTTTGCAGTCTCTCTCAAATACATTCTTGAATTACTTTTCATACATGGCAGAATTTGACTTTTTAAAAGCAAATTCTGCTCCACTGTCAGTTTTCCATTAGCGGGTCTTTATGAAAAGGAACGGGGAATTTTTTGCTCTGACTATCCTAAAGTTTCAGGGGACGTCCTGAGACCCTCTAGTGGGCCTTACTGAGGAGAAGCTTTATGTAACCAAAAGTGTAACATTCTGGTATGAGTAGGTCTCTAAAGGACTGTAAATGAAATACTGTTTCTGTTTCCGCAATTAAATTTGACTTCTCCCCCCTTTGAAATTAGTGTGTGACATTGGTTTTGTTAAAGGCAGCTTGAGATAGCAAAGCCTTTTTTTGTACTCCAGCTTTGGTTCATGCGCTCCAGGCAGATTCCATTTGTATTATGCTGGCTAACTTGTATTATTTTAGCTTTATAGAGCCAAATTCTTATGCAAAGAATATTTTTAAAGTAATTGAACCTGACGTTCTGCATTACAGATACCAGCCTCTTCTTGACTGCTTAAAAAAAATAATTCACGATATGAAGGATACTGTTTTAAGTGAAATGCTTTGCTCAGAAAAGTGTATTTTTAAATATCTTTAAAAGTTGCAGGAAACCAGTGCCTGTTCAGATTTTTTGGTTGTTGTTTCTAACTGGAAATATCACTTTTAAAATGAATCAAAGGATTAGGATTAGAATCAAAGTATGAGAATTTTGAATACACTGTTAGGAAATGCAAAACTGGGGCAGGGAGGGGGGGAAATAGAGGCTGTACTCCTGAGAAGGCTGTGGTTATCTTATATGATCTTGTTATGAAACTTCCATCCTGGGCAGGGGGGAAGTCCCCACCTGTCCCCGAGCAAGGAAAAAATTGAATATAGCTTTGATTTTAAAATCTGGAACAGCTGTCTTCTCCATATGTATTGTAAGCAAGGAAAACATACTTACAAGGCCACTGAAAAATACAAGGTAAAAGCTTAAAGTCCAGTAAGATTTAAAAATATAATATACAAGTTGGTTTAATTATGCCTACAGGCTATTTGTATCAGTCATCTATAAATTGGTATCAATAGATATTAAAAATAATAAAAAAGTTTCAGCACAAAAGCGCTCTGAACAAGGAGAGCCTTTGCTGCGGGTGCTGAGTTGACTGGCCAAAGGTGGTGAAACTTTGGCTGCAGGAGTGAAATTCTGAATTCCAGGAGTGCCCCCACGCTTTGTTAAAGATTTGGACTTTTCCTTCTTTTAACCCTGCTTGGTGAGAGACAGCTTCCTCTATTTTTACATGTTAAGAGACAGATGTATTTCTTTCACAAGGTAACGTGCTTCACCTGCAAGAGGAAGGAGGAAAGTGGTTCTTTCCTTTTTAGAATAATTTCTTTCTATCTGTAGAATAAGGGGTTTTTATTTGCTTAACTATTTTTTTTTCTTTTTTCTCTAGTTTGTTTTCTTAACAACTAGTTGCTAACTAGCTGCTCCTTCAGTGCAAGTGCGACAACCTAACCCTCACATTAACATGGTTGATTTTTTGGAAGGGCTGCTCTAAGCTTTTAAGCAGTAGTTTAAATTAGCACTAAAGAAACCTCAGCGTTGTAACACAGGGAGGTGTACCTCGCTCCCAGAGTAGTCCAAGCTCGCTTAGACAGAGGAGCAGAACTTCTCGCTCCTGACTCATCTGCGTACTCCTCTTGGCAATGCTGACATGACTGCAGATGTGTAGAATGAGCAAAGAAGTCAACTATTTGTTTCTTCTTCTTCTCCTTGAGCTCATATATCCTATCGCTTTCTTCAGGAATTGTGGCCAATGAAACCTGACATGAAATAATACATACGAGTTGGACAATTACTAGATTGCTTTGTTAGCTTTCGCACACGGTATGTGGTTTGAAACACAGCATGGAAAATCCAGCTTTGCAAAGACTGAACGCTAACACCTGACGATATATGCCCTGTAGAAATGCTACCGGAAACAGTATCTTCTACAAGAATTCTTGCAAGAACCAAGTTCTTATTTAACTTATTTAGTTAGTTCTTATTAACTTATTTAGTTAGTTCAGAGTCCACTTGTTATTCAGTGCCAACGCCACTCACTCCGTACCTCCCTTTCACCTGCCAAGATCATCCTATAGCGTATCATTTCCCAGGTGGCATGACGTGACTGCCAATGTGAGCCCATTTAATTTCAGACTAGAGCTTTGTGTCCCAGACAAAACTCCAGGCTGATTCTGCATAAAAACTCCCCCAGGAAAGTTGGAAAGCTTATTTTAAATGTTTGAAAGCTTTTAGGAAAGAGGCCACGCAAGCAGTAGGCTCTGGGTTCTGAAAGTCAATCCCCATGCATGGGGTTTTGTGTTGGGTCTTTCTATTATTAGCAGGAGAAAGTGAATCTGTGTGTGGGTTTTTTTATTTATTTTTATTATTAGCTGGAGTAAAGATGAGTCAGTCACGTAAGGCATGCAAGTCCCTGCTTATTGTGCTTCTCTGCTCTGCTGGGGGAATGCTGAGCTCGCTAATATACAGACAGTTCAGCTGACGATCATGAGGATGCAGAATTGCCCTGGATTTGTTTTCTGTTCTTCTGTGAATGCACAGAAATGCAGAGTCCTGTGCTCTCAGTGCTGCAACTTTAGCACTTGTGAGACTAAAAATTGTGCCTTTAAAGACTGCAGGAGTAACTAATTTATACAGGAAGCAGGGGTGGGTTTTTTTTGTTTGTTTTGTTTTCTTTTCTTTTCTTTTTTACTGAAATTATAGGGATAGTTTCCTAAAAATTATATTTCTAGGTGGAACTAGATGTTGGATATCATGCTAATAAGTTACTGGAGCTTCCTAATGCTGCTGCCTTATTTAAAAAAAAAAAAGTTTAAAAACAAAAACGCAATTTCCTTTTGCCTGTAAAATCAATTTCCTTTTCTGTATTTACTCAACTACTCCAAACAGATGTGTTTTCATAACATAAATGGTTTGGTATTGTGTTTGGTGCACATGTAATGAGCTGCTGGTGCTTGCCCAGTCATGTTCTGTTCCTGCATGCGCGATTTGGAAGGGCATATTTCTGCTCAAAATGGTTATCTCGTAAAGCAGAGGAGCTAAAGACCACTTGAGAAGGCATATAGCTATCCAGGGCAGAAGCAGGTGATATTTTTGTTAGGATTCAGCATTACACATAAGCAATGGATACCTCGAAGATGTTGAGTTATGCACTGATGGTTGCGTAGTGGAAACACGTCGGGGGTCTGACTAGGCTGAAGGCGTTTGTCCTCAAAATCCTCAGTATGTTAAAATCCCTTTGAACGCTTTCAGAACAGCTGTTGATGCCATATGCAAAGCCTAACCGCTTGCCTACAGTTAGTAAATGTGATTAGTTTGATTCCTCTGAGGCTTGAAGTTCTGCTATATTATCTTTTGTTGAAATCACAAGAAAATTAACCTTCTAATTCAGATCTGTAAGTGTAATAGTATACACAAATGCCTAGAGAAAATGAAGAAAACTGTAGCCACTGATGCCGGGAGTTAGCTATTATCCCAGGGGAAAACTTAAAATTGATAAAGTCCTGGTGAAGAAGCATAAGAAAAAGAAATATCAATTTTTTGGGGGGAAAAGGTAGCTAATTTGATACACAAAGGCTGAGATTTTGCTACCAGTATAATACCTTGTATGAAACTGTGGATTGTATGGCTTCTGTAGAGTAATAGATCCCACTAAGATGGGCGGGGGGAACGCAACACACCAAACACTCAATGAAACAGTAAAATTATGAAACCTTTTAACTCCAGTGCTGCTGATGAATGATGTGGAGGGGTTTTTCCCAACCCCTACAGAACTAAGAAAAAAACCCAACCACTTTTGTGACTCTAAGAAGAAACTACAAAAAAAATCCAAACCCGACATTTGCATGTTTGGCAGATTTTAAATCGTATGGGACAGGGTGAATCACCATTTGACTGAGACCAGTTTGACTGGAATGCTGCAAGTGGGTGTTTTGTTAAAGATGTTAAGGAGCCGCGGTAGTCTTGTCGTTGATAGTAAAGCAGCCGGGCACTCAGCAGAAAACATAATACGAGCAGCAGTTATATACCATGTGTCTTCATTGCAGAGAAGCAGTTGCACAATGCAGATTCTTTTGTTCAGTTAAAGCCTGTAGAAATTGTTAAGAAAGCTGGCATAAGTAGACAAAATGGGTCGTAGTCATCACTGCCCAAGGAAATACGGGGACTTCAGAATTTCAAACCTATCATCATTCAGAAAGCAACGCAGAACCAGTTCAGATGCTGTAACTCTGCAACTCTATTTTGAAAAAATAAAGAAGCTTAATTTTTTTTAGTATTTGAACTAACAAAAGTTCAAAGTCATTTCAATTATATCAATTAGTTCCTTTAGTTTCATGACAGGCTTATTAACAACTTTGCAATAATTGAACAGACGGAAAAGTAAAGTATTTCTTCCAAGGATTATGGAAAATGAGTCATCATTGTACCAGGCATAGATTAAAATATCTTTTATGAAATAGGGTGTTACTGCAGGATTTTACATGGAACAACTGTGAGAGATTAAGCGGGACTGAAAAAATACGAAATGCATGCAGATTAAAAAAAAAAAAACAAAAAAACAAAAAAAACCCACAAAAAACAGAGGGGAAAATAGCACCGAAATTAAATTTAACATCCAGGGAAACAAAAAGGAGGAGTTCCTAAACTTTGTAGTGCTTTGTGCTACAAGCTGATCGGTAGGAGAGGGTGCGAGGGACGCAGGCAGTACGCCTGTGTTCCCTGGGGAGAAGGGGCCATGTGGCAGTCCCGATTCTGAAAGAGGCGGGGGGCTCCTCCTCAGCTTGCCAGGTCACTGCTCCGCTGGTGTTGCTCTGGGATCGCGGCAGTTCCCTAGGGCAGAGAAAAACGTGTTGACCTTGTGAGTGGGATACAGAGCGTTCGTTCCAAGACCGAGCTGTGTACAAACCACCAAAAATACACCGAGAGTTGTTTTGGTATGTCAGATTAATGCTCAAAATAGCCTCCATGGTTATAGACTGATTCTTATTTTCATGGTGCTCAAAGCACCGAAAGACACTTCGGTAGCTTGCTGTAGTTGCAATAGGCCAAAGAAACGATGCCGAAATGATCTTCATGCGCCCGTCCGAACCTTTGCTGGAGATAATGCCTTAAAGCATGGTTGATGACCTGGGGCAAGCTGCCGCGTCTGGTGCTGCCACGGGCAAGCGCGCTTGGACCACCACCTACTGCCAGCTTTCTCTTCTTGAAAACAGCGCTTCAGCTGTGGCACCAGGAGGGTGGCACTAGGAAACTCCAGCCAGCTGTGCCCAAGGAACGGATGTGAAAGCCACCTGAATAAAAGTACCAGCTGGAGTTTTCTGTGGTAACCAAGGACAATTACTCATACGTACGGACACAGGTTTTCAAAAATGCAATGCCTGACACAACAAGGCCCCTTGTATTTTAGGGAGTGACAGCTACTCTGCAGAGACCCGGATGGATGCGTTGGGAGGAATCCATATTTTGTTGCAGTGGATTGTCTTTCTGATAGCCATAAAGAATACTGCAGACCAGAGGCAAATCGTTCAGCACGAGTGGTGTAAGTGTTAACGTTTGTTTTCAAGGCAGGTATTCCTGTAGGTGGCAAATAAACACAATTCCCATTCAAAATAAATTAGGTTTTATTAAAAAGCAGAAAAGTCCATGTTGTTCCCTCTACTTGCTTACTGATCTATTCTTCTGAGTGCAGAAGAAATTAAAGCACTGAAACATCACAAGGAATAAACAAAAATTAGCAAGGTGAAATACTATAAGCCAGAGAGCAAGTTTTTGGTAATATAAACTGAATGTTTGATGTTATAAACTCAAAACCAGCAGCTTGTTAACATAGCAAATGTATTGCATTGCATCAAGTGACACTAGCTACAAAATATCTAATGTTCCGGATTTCAAATGTGCTATCTTTGTTGCACAGCTGTTCCCTATAGAGACAAAGGTAGCAATTCCTGATTTTTTGTTTCTGTTGCTTCTTCAAAATTCAGTCAGTGTTCTTCAAAATAAAGTGAAACAGTTGATGTTCAGAATATGCTGCATTTAAATAACCCAAGCTGATATTTGGAAAAAGGCATGGGATGCTAGCTTCACAAAACTCCTGTTTACTGCATTCATTGAACTTCTAATGAAGCTGTTTAATTAGATATATTTAATGTACTTGTAGCTGAGGATAGGACACAATTTGTAACAACACGGTCCCTGCAAACCTTATCCTGCCAAGCAGTTAAGGCATGTGATGATGGAGGCCTCCGACAGGAAGGTTAGAAGAACATGGTAAGAGAGAATTTACTCAAGTAAAATTTAACATGTAACCGCTGGACGATGTGTTCAGTATCCCTGCAGACCCATGACCTATTACAGACTTTTTGTGCAGATAGATTGCTTTAGCCTTAAGGAGTACTGACAAATGGCTAGCTGGCAATCATGTCACGCTGCCTACGTGGCCTGAATCTTCTGCCTGAATCTTCAGCCTGATATTAGGATATTTCTACATTAAAGCTCCTCGTGACATCTTTGCAAGGTTACGTGGAGTGTGTGTGTTGATCAGACTAGGATTATTTCCATGGAAACTTTGCCATTAGTATCTGGCACATCAGTAGTAGTTTGACAGAAATCAGAAAATAAAATGAGGGTATCTGCAGGAGAATAGACATGTTAGAGAATACCTGCCTTTGCCTAAAGACATGAAAATGGCTCGTGTTTATAGTTTTCTGCCCCAGAGTCAGACTTTCTCTGGAATTCCACTTGCAAACTTTTATTTGCATGGTAAAATTTAATCATCTGATAGATCCTGTTGTCTTCAGTTACTTCAGACACGTATGTTAGGTAGCTGCCTCATGTTTTGTGAGCCTTGATTGCTCGCCCTCATTCGTGCCAGTGAACGGAAAGACAAGACAATTATCTCTCTAATTTGATTCATAGAAACTGTGAGTGAAGTCTTGGATGTTGCAGCTTCTTCTGCCTGTGAGGAAAACTTAGAGAGTGTCAAGGAAGGAGTGGCCTCAGCAGCTCAAGCGGCTTCTGACACATCCTCAAGGAGCCAGGACGTTGATGCTGAGGAGTCGGGGCAAACTTCAGAAGGTGCAAGAGTACAGCTGGGTCTGAAATGCTTTGTCTCTGGAAAGCACTAACGGCTGTTCGCACTCAGCTAGCTGCAAGAGCGTGCAGCACTCAAGTGGTGCGGTGTGGCTGCTAGCGATGACTGCGTTTGGCATCATAGTGTCGGCAGAAAATTTAATTTTAAAATGCCGTGCCGTGCAGTAGAAGTAGGTATTGCTAAGTGGGACCGCGGGGGTGTTTTGAGCTCAGTGCCCTGCTAAGGGGCTAGGTGCAGAGTTCATTAGGAACAAGAAATTCTCCCTTGTGCTGCATGTGATGTAACACTTTTAACATCTGACTCAATTTGAAAGGTAGAATTTTCTTAAATTACATTGCTGTAAAGAAAACCATAGAACATGATATTTATAAACATTTCAGCGTTTCAATGAAGCTATAAACAATCTTACATTGCTATTGAAGTTGAACGATGTAATTAAATGCAAAGAAAAATGCGTGTTAACATCATTACTGTGGAGATTTTCAAGGGAGTTTAGACGTTCGGCCTCTAAACTCTTTTACAATGAGAATTAAAAAGCTAAAAGGAGAAGTGTCTGTATACGTGATATGTCTTTGTAAATTGTATCCCTTTAGTTCAAAGGGTCCTTTGGATTAAAGGAAACAAGTTACTTGACTATTTGTCATTAAGTTGTTTCCAAGGTGTCTCATTGGTGTTTTGTCTCCACTTTCAGTTTCTGTGGAGGAGGAGACGCCTGAAGAAGTTGCTAAGGAACCCTAAAGGTACACAGTACAATGGCAGCATGTGCTTTCCTGCTCTTCACCTTTCTTTTTTTCTCAGTTAGTGGCAATTGCAGCAAGTGGTAAGTCTGCACATGCGCTCTGATGCTGGATTTGTATTCCTGCTCCCAACAAGTACGCTGCATAAAAGAACTTAACTGAAGTATTTCTTATTGTTTGGGAGCCATTGCCGGCATCTTCAAGAGGCTAGGGAGCAAAACTTTTCTGTTATGCTGGGTATTTATTCATGGCTTTATTTTAGTCCCGTGCAAACTGGATAAAGACCCAAGAGTTGTAGCTTTCTTCTAGGCAAAAATTGTTCTTTGGACACTGATTTAAATTGTGTAGATACTGGACTTCTGGATTATTGCCCTATACAAGCGAACTCTTCTCTTGTCCTCAGTGTAAGCACGGTGAAGTTTCAGCCTTCTGGACTGGTTTTTTTTTAAGACATTTTTCATGAGTAGTCTCTCTGCACTTTTAGTTTGTGCTAATGAAAAATACTGAATATAATATTCTTACAATTTTGCTAGTATCTCGCTCAGTTGGCTTTATTACTTTATAGAATAAAAAACTTTGTCCACAATAATCTTACTATTTTGCTATTCATGGAACTCCCCTTTCCTAAACGGACTGTAGGATGGGGATAGAAAACTGAGGGAATAAAAAGTTTGGTTGAAATGTGAACGTCAATCTTGGTAGAAGAGATATTAACTAGAAAGTTAAGCATATAAACTTCCCAGGTCAGGAATTCTCAACATTATTTGCTGCTAGTTAACAATTCATACACTAATTCTTGGAGCAGCAGCGCAAGAGGAGAAGGAAACGGAGCAAAGTTAGTTGTTTTTCATTGCATCCTTGAAACATATGTTCTAAATACACTTATACAACCTTATCGTTATGTTCTGAGTCCTTTGCAAATGCAAATGCATGTTCCATCATCTACAGCAATATAAAATAAGATAATGCCTCTTATCTTCTTGTCATAAAAGGTAAATATTGTTCTTAAACTGCACGGTCTTTTTCCACGTTGTTTTAGCATTTGAAACTAAGAAAAAAAATTAGGGCAAAGCCAATCTTACAATTCTAAAATAATTTACAAAATGCTAGTGTAAGAGATATTCCTCTACCAAATAGAGTTTTTGTGTGTGACTGGGAATAATGGCGTGAAAGGGAACAGCTATTTAATGAATGTGGGTGAGGCGTGCAGAAAAGTTGCAAGGCTGCGCCTCTCAAAGCTGTGGTTTTGCTCAAAATGAAAGCTAAGGACATCTGAGGGTATCACATCAGAAAAATAAGTTCCAAAGACATTCTCTCCACTCTGGGACACATAAATGCAGCGATACAGAGAAAGCAGCAGAGTTAGGAATCTCTATTTTTCCCTGTAAACACCTTGCAACCCTAAACATCGTTGCATTGTTATTCCAGATTTTGGTTTAGGCAACAAATACCCAGTATATCCAATCCAACTAATGGAGGCAGAGACGGTAACCGCCAGGGGTGGGAGTGGGTGGGAAGGCAAGCTGTGGGAAGCGCCTTTGGTGGAACAAATTGAAAACAGGTGAAAAATAGATGAATGTGCTACCAGAATACGCATCCCCTGAATTCTGCTTAAACTGCTCACTTTTTTTTGACAAAAAAAGTCTTTTTATGACTATAGCACCACAAGGTTAGAAAAAGTGTCCCTCACTACATTCCGATTCAATCTTGATGGGGGAAAAAAAAATAGTTCATCAAACATTTTTCTACTTAGTGCTGGAAGATTGGAAGCTGCTGGCTTGAAAGCCAGGCTGACTTTCTCCAATTTAAAAGCCAAGAGCCACAATCCGTTCCCAGTTAGGAAATAACTAATTTTGGGTTTTTATAGTGTATGTTTCAATTGTAAGCACGGGTACGGATCTTAACTTTCAGTTTGCATTAAAACAAATCACACTTTTGGGGGAATTCAAAGAAAAAAAATCAAAAGAATGTTGATGTGAGAATCAGATTAGTATCCAGTTCATTTTTTAAAGAAATAGTAATTATCTGGTGAAGGGATAGAAGTAGTAGTAATGGACGAAATCCTCAGATGAAGCCTTGAATTGATGCTGAGGGCATGCCTGAGTAAGAATATACTATTATTTCCCTTTCTTTTCAGAGCACAGCAGTCCTGTGTGTGGCTGTTGGCCCCAAATGCACACTGCCGTGAAGCCACCTAGCTCCGTAGTCTCAGCAAACACAACTGGTTTACCTCATGCTTGAAGTTAAGCAAATAAATATTTGCAGAAGTAAGGCTTAGCAGAATGTGTCCAGCATGCAGGGGAATTCATTTATACCTGAGCAACACGGCTGAAGATGAGGGATTCCTTGAAATTGGGCTTTGGTGGTGGCAGCAGAGCAAGTTTTCACAAGCCGTCAGATAAGCATGATTTACCCAGCAGTAGTGTTTATATGCTGAAATTCACTTAACTGATAACCTGCAGTCTAGTGTGCTTTGAAGGTTTGCAAAGAAAAAGACCTGATGAATCAAGTCTGTTGCTAAACATCATGTATTGTTGCTTCCTCTAAACCAGATTCTTTTTTCTTTTTCCCAGTAAGCAGTGCTGAAGCCTTTGAAAAGTTTAATGGAAATATTTGTGGCAATCAACCAGCTGATTCCTGTGTGAAACCTCATACTCTTCCTTGGAGACATAAAAGAAATTGTGCAGTTTGTCATACCACACGCTGCTCATTAGGACCAGTGTTCATTGCTGCAACAGACAACCTAATAGGATTTAAGCTGGTTAGAGAGATGCTTCTGTCGTTAACATCTCTGCTTTAGAAAGTAGCATCCAGTAGTAACCGTCAAAGCACCACCCAGCGTATAATAAACACACGTGCTAAGAGAAGCAGTAGACTGAACTGAAACCGTGTCAGGTGAACTCGTTCCAGGTCTTTGTCGTCTCGTCATGTGCATTGATTTCTCACTTTTGGTCCAAGCTGTGATGCATAATTATACCATTGTAACATTCCATGCTAAAATGTAAGTAAAAGGTTTCAACTAAGTTAAAATCTTATCAAAATTACCTGTTGCTATTTTTAAATTGGGTCACAGGGAACCTAACAACCTTGTTTGCTCCCAAGTTTAGATCTGCAATTGTAAGCACAGGACATTTGGCTGTACAAGATCTAATTTTCCCCCTGCATAAACATTTCAGATGCTACCCTTCCTTGCGCAATAATATTCAGGAGTAAATACTTTAAGGCTTTGAGAACAAAACCTGTTTGCAAGTAGTAGCAATAGGCACTTTATAGCATGAAAATCAAAATAACACCGGTTGAAGTTATCGTCATTGCTCGAAAGCGGGGGCTCCTACCTTGGGGGTGCTGGGCCCCGTTTCTACCAAACCTTACCCAGCTCGCTGTAGTCTTCCTGTGTCGTTCTGTCATAGCAGTGACATGCAGCAGCGGCATAACAACACGGAGGTTTGAGAGAACACTCTTGTACCGATCACGAGCGATTTACGCTACGGTAAAGCCCCTCTCCGAGCGCTCACAGATGGCCAGCAAAATTCCCACGGCAGGCTGTGCCGCAGGTGTTCAAACTGACAAAGATTCTTAGGGACTAATAAAGAACAGAATAGCTAAATAACCTTGTCTTGTTAGCGTTATCTTAATACTATCAAAAATCTATAACGAAGAACGGGTTTGCATGACACTGTTCTCCTGTCCCTCCGTTGTGCTATGGGCATGTGCGTGAGTGTGCACCTACTACAAAATTTTTACTGAGCCCCCCACCCGCTAAAAAGCATTACAGCATCACAGAATGGCAGTAATTCTAAACCAGGGCCAAATTAGGTATATTAAACACAATTTATACAGAAAGTGTGAATTATACAGTGTATCTGACTACTTTCTCTTCAGGGCAGAACTTTGGAATGATCTTGAAAGGGAAATTACGGCACAAAGCAACACCAGCTCCTTCCCCCATCATAAAGCAAACGATAATAGTGTTTCAACAAAAATACAGCCTTTTGCCCCCGTACCTGCTTAGGAATAACTGGAATAGCGCAGAGGTAAAATCAGGCTCCTGAGCTTCAAGAAGCCATACAACCGCCTTCTGCTTAAAGGATAAAGCCACTGTGATTAAAAGCCTTTTTTGTAGACAAAGCCACTGGAATAAAAGCCTTAGACTGATGTTTTGTTGGATCGGAGTCTATATTTATTTATCTGGTACATTAAACGTCCTACGATGGATGCATACTCTTAAATGTTCCATTTCCTCATTTTCACTAGTTCCCAGGGAAAGAAACTGTTTCTAATTTCTGCAGCTGGCAGTAGGGCTTCCAAAATGTGCTTTGCTGGATGTCCGTTTATCTCTGGAACTGCTCTGGTACACGGCAAAATATATTAGCCCTTGGGAACAGATGCCTGAACCACTGAAGCAGAACCTATGGTGTGCTTTCCAAAGCTTTTAATCTTTCTGATTTCAAAAAATGTAAGAGTCCCAGGGTAGCCTGTACATATGCTTCATGACAGAGAGCCTCTTTTTTTTTAAAAAAAAAAAAAGACACTGCTCTCGAAAGCCAAAGGAACTAGGAATATGTTATAAACTCTAACTGTGATGACATGTAGCACAGCATGGTCTGCTTCAGCACTTGATTATCCTCGATTAACAACAGAGATATTTTGCAATTTGCAGAGGGCTGCTCTTCAAAAGAAGTGGCCGGTAACTGCACACAGAATGCCTTGTCGCTGAATCAGAAATTCTTTGGCTTACTGGTTTGGGTGGTCCCTGGCCATCATTGATCGCTTCTATCAGTCACAGAATCCCAGAACGGTAGGGGATGGAAGGGACCTCCAGAGATCATCTTGTCCAGCCCCCCTGCGTGAGCAGGCACACCTAGAGCAGGGGGCACAGGACCGCGTCCAGGCGGGGTGTGAATGACTCCAGGGAAGGAGACTACATGTTAGTACAGAGTCTAATTACCACATAGATGAATACTTTTCTGCCCTTCACCTCCAGAAAAGTGAATATTTGGGTTGCTACACAACGGCTGTGATGGACCGTAGAGAAAGGTGAAAGAGTATTATCTCCTTAGGGAGAACAAGATGACAGCGGAGAGCAGACATAATGCAAGACTAAAGGAGATGGGGGAAAAGGTTTGTTCTTCACAATACACTTCAATGCGCAGAGTAAAACTTGAGATTGCCGGATTTGTCCAAACTGCAAGCTGCTCCTGTGCAGTCAGCAGGTGTCTGAGGAAGCAGCCGGCAAAGCCTTTCACCTCCCGCTGGCACTAGCTCACGTGAAGGCTGACAGCCTGCTGCTGCTAGCCGCAATTCACTGAGCTGAAGTGCGGGAGGCAGACAAAGTCCGCCTAACAGCTTCAGTTTTACTCTTTGCCCGTGTTGATGTCAATATAGACTTTCAGTTTTATTTTCATTTGCTTCTTAAAACATAAGACAATTACTGAAGAAGATCATTCAAACGGCAAGCTGGTACTCAAAATCTGGAAAGTCTGAGAGTGAAATACTTTAACCAAGATTTCTTGTGCCTGGGTAGCAAGCTTTGATGATGTAAGAAAATACTATTTTTTATCTGTTTTTCTGGAAGAAAAACTGCCCCCAAAACACAAACCAAGCCAAGAACTGAGGCTGTGCTTTTTTTCCCACCTGTTGGTCTCCCTCCTTGCCTCTTCCTCATATATTTTGAGCCAACTAGCCAACCCCAACTTCTGTTTTACCAGAGGGGTGGGAAGGACACAAATTGCATACCAGCTGCGTGACAACCAAGGAGATCAGTAGCTTATTTTGCTGTGTTGGACAGCAGGTGAGCAAATGCATATATATGATGCAGCAGGGTAGTGCTTTGGTGGCAGTAATTGGCTCTGTCTCCACAGAGCGCTGCCACGCAGACAGCTCTGCTCCTGGGAAAGGTATTTCTTGGTTGTATGCTTTGCTCTTGCCCTGCTCACCTGCTGCAGAAGATGGAAGGCTCACAGGATGATGGAAATAAGGCCTACCCTACGGCAACAGGCATTGCTGTGGGAAACCGGATTCTTCTGCATTCTGGTCTTTACTCCTCTGAGATGCTGTGGGAGATGTTGCCTCCTCCAACTTTATTGGGATGGGAAGAAGGGCTAAAACCGGAGGTTTCTGTGCTGGAGTTGGTCCTGCCGCTTGCTTGAGCTAGAGGTAATTAAACAGGTGGTTGAAATGGCATGATTTGCTTAGTGGTTTAGCTGTCCACAAACGTCCTCTGCTTCCTCTTGACATGTTCCCAAGCTTAAGTGATGGTTTGAGCAAGCCCTGAAAGGCTGTTGCAATTGGTGTTCAACAGCTCTGTATAACAAACAAGTGGGAAGCATCTGTGGAATAGAAGACTCGTCTTCATGTGCTCTGTTAATTATTTGTATCAGCTCCATGTGCAGATTCAGCGTCTTTTAATTACCCAAAAATATGGCTTGTTTAGTGATAGTTTTCCTTATTTTAAACCTTCATGACTTAATCATCTTTCAAAAGACATCATGTGAGCTCCACTTGTGCCCTTGGAAGAGCGTTATACATTGCTATAGTTT
The DNA here is from genome assembly GCA_013400875.1 of Anhinga rufa. Taxonomy (NCBI): domain Eukaryota; kingdom Metazoa; phylum Chordata; class Aves; order Suliformes; family Anhingidae; genus Anhinga; species Anhinga rufa. Next base: position 18,956 of record VZTV01028341.1, read on the forward strand.
CCGTGCTTCGCCTCAGGACGTTGGGCTGCCTGTACTTTGTTTTCTCTGTTTGGCACTGACAGCAGTATGCAAACCAATTAAGGGGAAAACATAGAGAATAAGTGGAAGAGGAGAGACAGTAATATGTATCAAGATCATATTTTGTCTTTCTCTTTCCCTCTCTAATTAAACTAAATTACTGAGGTCTGTGGAGATTCATTGATCACCTTCCCATAATGTGATTTTTATTTTTTTTTTTTAAATTCCTGTCTTCTTTCTTCCTGTGTAAGGCTAGTTTTTTTCTCAGTAGTTACTGGGAAATGCTATTCTCCAGTCAGGGCTAATTGAGAATAATTAAGCACTGGGCAACATGCACTCACATTATCAAGCAGAAGAGGGCACTAAATCAAAAGCAGTATGATTACTAAAACCTAGAACAGAGAAAGAATCCCCCATCCCCAAAACCTGGAGCTGAACAATACAGAAAGAAATGAATAATGTATGCTTTTTTCCCACTGGAGAAAATTGGCTTGATTTTTTTTTTATTTGAAGTTTAATTGTGGTTTGGAGAAAATCCAAATCATACAGATCCTTTTCATTCTACTGTTGTAGTAAGTGACTCATTTCCAATGCAAAGTATTTGGTGCCGAGGCCATTATAATACGAGAGGAGCCAAACCTGGAGCAACTGTTCAAGGCTTGACAGTCCTTGCCAATGGGAGCACAATGCGGCTGGATGTGAATGTCTTTGTTTCCATTTCAATGATTAATGAAGTTCTATAAAATCAAAATCACTGCAGTCTTGCCCTTTTCACTTATTACAAGTATCAGCAGCAGAAGGAGGTTACACAAAGTATTCGGCCCCGGTTATATACAAAGAGAGAAGGACTTTGAAGTGTTTGAAGTTGTTACTTTATGAGAAAAACCTTAATGGCTTGATTTCCACCCCCTGCCCATTTGCTTTCAGCCCGTCTCTTCTCACAATCTTGTCTTGCATACCAGGTCTGAGAGATCCTCGCTCGGGCACCGGCCACATGAAGACACTTACTAACTGCAGAGCTTGGATGTTCCTAAATGACAAGTAGTTTCTAATGCTGAAATAGTGTGCTATGAAAGATAAATTTGTCTTTGAGGACAATTGGTTTTTTTCATTTTTCTTTAAAGCAAAACAGTTGAAAAGAAACTAGAGAGTCTCTGTGAGAAATTTCTTCTCACGAAACACCACAGTTTCCAGAGGGTTTTCCTGTATCCGAAAGGTCTTGTGTGAGCACTCTGTTTTCTGCTATATCTAAATTAAGAAAATCCACGTGCCATGTACATCCCATGTACTTTTTTGAGAGAAAAAATGAGGTAAAGTCCTCTTTCAAACTTATTCTAACTTAGTCTTTTTTCTAAAATATTGCAACTTCTATATTTTAAGATCTATCTAACAAACTGCTGCAGGCTTTCCTCCTCCTTATCTGTGTAATTCCTTCTTTCTTAAAAGCAACACAAACTTATTCAAGGGTAAAACCCTGCCCCTGCCAGGCTTGTTTCAGCATTGCATTGCTCCCCTGCCCTAAGCACATCACTCCCACGCAATTAGTGCTGTTACAACCCCTGCAACGCTGAGGATCAGAAGCTTCTTGCGCTTACCTACATCGCAAGCTAAGCAGTGTTGTAATTTTAAGGAAAGGAGGGTGTATGTTTGTTCTTTTGGTTTGAGGTTTTATTTTATTTTATTCTAACTCATAGGCCATTAAAGGGAAATTATAAAGGAGACTGAATTCAGAAAAGATTAGGATTAGACATGCAATTTAAGGGATATTACTATAAAATATAAGCTGCTTTAGTAGCCTACAGCATGAATAAAATCAAGGGGTAGATAGAAAGTATAAGTAAGCTTGAGTTAAGCTGACACTTCCTGCATGTCTTCATAGCACAGAAACCTTGCATTTGGGGGCAAGAAGTCGTCTGAAACTTTGCCTTAAAACTGTCAGATATGGAATTCTTCACAGATGGAACCTTTATTTACCTGATATTTATGCGTGGCAATAGAAATACGTGACTCACCAGATCTATAGACCTCAAATTAGGTTCCATATACCTGCAAAAATATCTCCAAAAGCCGGTGAGCCTTGCTTGTGTGCGCC
>VZTV01028344.1:0-16734 GCA_013400875.1 Anhinga rufa
TTTGTCCTTCTCCCAGCTCTTCCTCAGTGTGTATGAACCCAGGGATTGGCATCTTGGAGGAGCCATAAATCTTTATTGATTTCTCCACTGAGATGACCAGAGTCATCTAAACTAGGAGTGCCAGCTGCAGGGTATTTTTTTGTTTGTTTGTTTGTTTTTATATATACTGCAATCACGCAGAGATCTCTATGGATTCCTGGAAGAATCACAGACTGGTAGGGGTTGGAAGGGACCTCGAGAGATCACCTCATCCAGCCCCCCTGCGTGAGCAGCACACCTAGAGCAGGGGGCACAGGACCGCGTCCAGGCGGGGTGTGAATGTCTCCAGGGAAGGAGACTCCACAGGAGGAAGATTTCTGCGTATCCTTATTGAACAAACTTTTTAATTAATTTTCTGATTCTTTTTAGCATGTTTCTAACAAGTAGGATTTCTTCTGCAATGATAAAAAATTCTGCATTTATGCCAACTAAATTGACCTAATATTATTTTTCTTTAAATCCTAGAAAAAGAATAATAATTTATTCATAATAAAGGAGTGAAACTGCACTCAATTCTATTTAAAGAAAAAAGTTATAATGATGTGAATTCAAGAACTATATTAGGCTCTGAGACATTAACAAATAGACCACTGCTGCGCAGCAAGTCGGTAAACACCCACAGTAATCATAAGTAAATTACCAAGGACAGAAATTAATGGTGGACATATCTAAAGTTTATTTGGGATTAGTTATGTTTGTTTACCCATTAACAGCTCTTTACCAATCCTTAGTCCATCTTTCTTAGAAGTTTTTATTAAAAAGATTATTGTAAAGATATTTGCAGTGATGATCAATGGTGCAGAAGGATTTTAAATATCAAATTCACACTGAGAGTCAATATTTTTTCTGTGCTATTGCACTGGGCTGTAACAACAGACACCCAGAAAAATCCATGCCACCAACTTGGATGCTAAAATATGAAACCAATCTTAGGTCAACTCTAGAAATGATCCAAGGCCTACAATAAGGAAGAAAAGGGGGGGTTTATGTACATTTATATATACTTATGTATATGTGTGTGTGTACATTTTTTTCTTCAGATGAGAACAGATTTGAGATTGTTCTGGTCCTAGGTGATTTTTTTATTTAATTTTCCTAGAATAATAAAAATACATTTGGACCATAATTACAAGCAACATCTACATGCAACTGTTCCATTTAAACACAGGACCTCATGGAAAGAATGTGTTTGTCCCCTTGCTCTTCTGCTAGAAAGAGGACATTTTATTCAGATCACCCCTTAGTTTGTGTTTACATGGCTTGCTACATGGTTGTGGCAACAAAATATTTTCCAGTTCTCTCTGGGATGACAGCTGAGAAAGAATAAGTATACTTTGTTGGAGAAGAAAGTCACATGCAGGATTATTTTAGTTAATGGAGAGTGAATGTACACTAGACATTTTCAGTAAACTGGCAGAGTCACTATCAGATGAGTACAAGACATATTTACTGAACTACCAGAGATGTAAGACACTACAAAAAATATCTGGACTAAAGAGCTCTCCGTGCACCTAAACAAAGCAAAAGTAACAAGAGAAGGATCTTCTGTGTGGAAAGTCTCTAGGATCGTATGAAAGAAAAAAGAAAAAAAATCCCTCAGACAGGGCTAGCAGCAGTGCTGCTCTCCATTTGTTTGTATGGTATTTCAAAATCATTCGGGGAAGGCAGCTGGTAGAAGTAGGTCTTTCTTGCTGCGTTTCCAAGAGAGGCCCCTCAGTACTATGGTGACATATCCCTTCTTTTTCTTAGGAAGTTCTACTATTGAGTTCTGGCAGTTATACATCTACAGTGGTCACCAAAAATCTAAATAAGTATTTCTGCAGACAAAACAATTTCATAGATACTCCCTAAAAGCTGAGAGGAAAGAATCATTTAACTCCAAGACCAAGCAATTTATTTATTGAATACTGAGAAATTATGTAAACTACAAGACATCAGAGGAATACAGACACACTTCTCACTCACTGTCAGGACATGGAAATAAGTTTTAAAAAAATACACACACAAACAAAAAACCCACTTTTTTTTTTGCATTTATAGGATTGGTTCATTTCGCATGGATCTTACTTTGGGCATCAGTTATTCAGTGGTGAAGAGCGTCCAACTGTTATCACCTACTTATCACCCAGCAGCAGTAAGCAATAGGGTTCTGGTAACTATGTATGCAGTTACACAGATGTCTAACTGGGGACCTGGTACACCATAAATGCACATGCACATTTATGCTTAAATACACAAATACAGAAATAAAAGGAAGAGAGGTAACAGTATATTGAGGAAAAAGTGAATTAATGAACCATCAAGCAATACTCTCCAACAGTACTTTTTAGACCTCACAAATGCCTTTTTAATTCCTTACATGTCCAACCTTTAAGGCTTTACAAAATGGCTTAACAGTTTAAATAGTATATATCACAGCTTTTACTGCTTTGCTTTTCCATGTTTAATGTTTGTAATGGCACCCACTTGCAATGAAAAAGTAATACTCAAAAGTAGAAAGTCACAAGAAAAGGACAAGAGCTTCTTACAGGCAAACAGTTCCAGTAATAAGAAATTCCAGATGTAGTTTTAAGTTTAAGATGTAGTTTTAAGTTCTGCTCCTACAGACCTAATAGCATCATCCTGGCCAACACTAAATGCTGTTCATTCCAAACTAACTAAAAATACTGCTGCAGGTGACAAACAGCTGTTCTCCTCACCTCTACCAAAGTCAACATTGCAGTGGTTGTTAAAAATAAAAGCTCTGTATTACTTTATTTGTAGACCAAAATGCTCTGATATCTTATTGGACAAAAAAACCCACATAGAGACATTCGATAAGTCTTTGCATATCACTGTTCTCTATCCTGAGCACTTCAGAATTAGAATACATGCACATATATGAGAATTTATATATATATGTACACACAAACACACACACATATACATGCAAGCATACACACTTTTCAAGAAAGTCAGGCAAAGTAAATTACAAAGCGTAATAGTCACCACAAAGACTGGTCTAATGCAAGAAAAAGATTATGCAATACCATTGCAAACCTGCTCAAGGTATTTTGTTTTACTCTGAAAGAAATTTCAGCAGAATATACATTGTACCAAACATACTCTCAGCTGCCCCCCAAAAATAGCATTGCAATTTTCCTTAGTACAGCTGAATTGAAACGCACATTTTGTAATTTTTACTGCAGAAACCCAGTGACGCTGTTTGATCACTCCGTTTGTGTAGACCACACAGTTTCTACTATATAGAGATCAAAGACACAATGGGGGAATCCGTCAGCTACTTCCAAAGTGTTGCAAGCTCACACTGAAGTCCTTGAGACTTCATTTTATTGAGGTGCCTTAATTGCACCGAGTCACAAACATGAAGGCCTGAGGCCACATGCAGCCCATGCATTCGTTGTCTCGGTGAAGACTTCAAGATTAGGCCCCTTATTCAGAATAAACTGCATATCAAATCAGATAGGAGCAAAATTTTGTTGAGAATAAAACCAAGGCAGTCTTGCAAAACTCTTATCTTGATCCAATCTTATATTCCATTTATGCTAACAATATAGAACAGCTAGCTTGGAGCTCTCTATCTTTTCAGTGATTATACCATTCTGTATTCTGTAAGTACTTCATTGTCCTCAGTTATAAATGAGCTATAACAGAATTTTAATAAAATTCAGGAAACATTTTCTGATTCATGTTTGTTATTAAATGCAAGTAAAATGAAATTTATTATTTCAGTTGGGATAATAAATTTAATACTGATAATGATAGATCGCCCAAGATATTAACTTCTAATCAGATGTTACTGAAATATGTTCCAGCTTATAAACATGTAAGTATTTCATTAGGTTGTGCTCCGTTTCTTTACTGTACAACAAAAAAACATAACCAAATACCTAGATTTTCTGTACTGCAAAGTGTTTTGTTAAATTCATTCAACCAAGCAACTGCAAGTTCAAGAAATTAGTTATTTCCTATCAAAGAGTATGTCAGTGCAATATGTTGAGTAGTTTCTCCACAGTACTGAAGAAAATAGAGATTTCACTTTTGCAAGCTGCATTGCAAGAACTTCTTCCTGGTTTCTTTTATCTTATGCAGGCTATTGAATCAGACTGCCTTGGATAGAAGATACCAGAAAATATTGGGCAAGTGCTCATTTACAGAGCATTACTTGTTATATATGCACATTGTATGTCTATATATTTCATACTTGTTCTGGTTTGATAATTACATAATACAGGCTGCATTTATTTAATCCTGATCTAGTAGTCCAGGTAGGTTTTTAATAAAATCATTAATTAAATTTTTATTAGTCAAATTGCAATCCCATATACCTTTATTTTAATCCTTTTCTCTGAATTTTGGCCAAAGTACTGCAACTTTACTCTTGATTTATGAAGTTACTGTCATTGTCTACCTTGTTCCTTGGAGGGATAATTTGCAGATCAGTTATTTGACAAGTACTGGGAGAAAGCCATTTTCTCTCTCTTTGCCCAGCTGTTCCAGGCAGTGAGAAGAAAGGGACACTATAAGCCATTTTACCTTCCTTAAAATCCACAGAGAACAATAGATACCGCTCCTTTGTGCGAACCCAAATCCCTCAGTCCCCTATCTAGGTGATATTTTTACACCAAAGTTCAAAGGTTTCAAACAGAACTTTAAAATATCATGGCTTTTTCAGCACCAAAACTTAGCCACTTTCTTCTTTCCCTAAGACTGTATGTAATAACTCAAAAGAGAAGACCAAAATTCAGAGCATGAACCAGGTTCAGTGTAGGTAAAATTGCCAGGAAAAATGGACACATTCAAAAATCTGCTTTACAGCAAACACAAAGCGTGTTTCTTAGTGACTGTCTATAGAGCTCAGCTGGGGACAATAAGATGCAATATTTTAGATTTGCTCTTGAGAACCCTGAGAATTTGCTAAGTCTCTGTGTTCAAATGTTTTCCTCTTTGTAAATGTCATAGCTGACTGTTATTAAATGTTTATCTATTGTAAAGTTACACTGAAAGAAAAGCCATATTTAAAAATTTGTCCATTTATTTGTGGAGAAGAATTCTGAGCAACTACCCAGCACAGAAGCTGAAGCCTTTTCTCAACCTTTGTCCTTGCTAAATACTGATTTTATGCTACTGTTATTGCTAAGGGTGAAAGATGCATGCTAGCAGCGTCATGCAAGCTATTCAAGTGTTGAGGTTGTTTTGGGTTTTTTTGCTGGAGTTTTAAAACAAAGAAACAAAATTGACATTAACCAGAATGAGGTGGACAGTGTAACATGAACAGCCTGAACCAGGACAGTGGGTAATTTGCTTCAAGCCAGTTATCACCCTTGAAACAAGCTAGCTGTAAGAAAGTTATATTTTAAATCCTAGCATTATCTCTAAGCACTTCAATTTCACACTGTTCTACAATAGAAAGTGATAACTTCATATATTGTAAGAGTCCATTTAAAGTCACATATAGAATTTAAAAATATATCTCCATCTGATGTGATGCAAAAGCCTGGAAACTTTTGCAATAGGCTTAGATAGAACACAGCACTTCCAATACTATCTCCTCTGTAAGGCAGCGGGAACTTTGGGCACTGAAAATCAAAGAGCAAGTCATGACATCAGCTCTTTTGCCCACGTTATCCCTGTGTATTTCCAGTGCACTGCTTTACAGATCCAAAACTTTCATCACCAATGAGAATTACCAAAGTATTTGCTGTGCTGGAACTATAAAAACCCAAATGTGTTAAAGAACAGTGATTCTTAAATTAGGTCAATAGTAATATTTAATCTTTAAGAGGAGAACTGATCCTTCCCAGACTGTAACCAGTCCATTCCCAAGTTAACAAGCAGAGAAGAAAGAACATGTATTTTCCTATTTGAACTACATGGTGACTCTCAGTGTACCATCTCATGGAACTGAAAGATAAATAAGTATTTTAAGCTGTCACCTTGTACAGCCCTGGGAGAGACTCACGGGTTTATTTGGTTGCACAGGGAAAACTAAAGAAATAAAGCATCCACTTAGATTTAATCACAGAATCCCAGAACGGTAGATGTTGGAAGGGACCTCCAGAGATCCCCTCATCCAGCCCCCTGCGTGAGCAGCACACCCAGAGCAGGGGGCACAGGACCGCATCCAGGCGGGGTGTGAATGGCTCCAGGGAAGGAGACTCCACAGCCTCTCTGGGCAGCCTGTTCACCCTGGGCAACTGAATTTTAAGGGGCGGAGGAAACAAAACACATAAAACACACAAAACAGACAACTTGCTTTTACAGGCCACTACCTCTTGCAAAAAGTGTGGGGATAGGAGGACTTGGCAACTGCTTTGTTAGCAGATCCTAGTCCTGTGACAGGACAAGGCTTGACCATGAAAATGAAGGTTGTTTGTCTTGGTAACTGAATGCTTTTCTTTGCATAGGTGGCATCTAAGGACCCAAGAATCTCAAACTTCTGACCTTCCAGGACTCATTAGATGCTCCTTTTTATATATCCCCCTCTTCAGTACAAAACCCACTACTCAACTAACAGACAGTTCCTCTGCCTGCAGGGCCTCGGTGAGGAAGACCCAAGTGTGACCACCTGCAGCAGACTTGGGTGCTGCGATGAAGAGGAGGATGGGAAACTCCTTATGGAGCAGGGATTACAGGGAAGCAGCACGGGGCGATGCCTACAGGATTCCTGTTGTCCACAGTGGACCAGCTGCAGGTGTTGGCCACAAAACTGTTTTGGGGAGTGCTTCTCTGAGAAAGCAAGTCTGTCGATTAACCCACCTTCTCCTGAGAGGACATACCTCTTTCCTGCTGAAATCTTTCTTAAGGAGTCACTGAAGAACTTGGACTATTACCTAATGGAGTTATTTTCACTGTTGCTGGCCCTTACCATGTGAATTTGTATAAATATATAAGCCCCGTCTGGGTGAAAGAGCAATACTAATGAAGTCTCCTAACCTAAGAGTAGAGAAGGAAGATTGCAGATTCAGTTCAATATAACTGTTCGAGAACACTTTTACCTACCTGAAAGTGAGCATGTTTTACTACCTTCAAAACTAACTGGTATTACTCTTACCACCTCCCCTCTTTTTCTGTTGAAAACAAGAAATCACTGTAAAGCTAGTCGACAAGAAATACCTTAAAAGGTTTTCTGTATGAAGTTGACTGTGTTTAGAATGCTTAGCTAAAATTGTTCATGTAAATTATGAACTAGATATCAGTTTAAAACAAGTTTTGTTTAATGTGCTTTAATAGAAAATAATCAGTGTAGTATATACAGTGCTTTTCCATTAGAGTGCTGCAGCATAAAAATATTTTATACTATATAGTAGAGTTTGTGTTTAGAATACATTTCCCTTTAAAAGATCTGTGTTATAGAAGCTGATTTAAAAATCAAACAGTAAACAGTTTTCAGTATAGAATGTGTTTCCATTAACAGTCTGTGTAAGGGAAGCATATTTAGAAAAAAAATAATCTAGTGATTGTTTTGCATAAAAGGTGCATTAACACTGAAAATTTCAGCAAAAATTATAATCTATTTTTGACAACATTTACTTACTGCATTCCTGGCAGCAGCACATACTACTACACTGGTGGTACACAAATTGTTGATTTAGGTAAGTGAAATATTATTCATAATTGCTGTAAAGGCAGTATTTTCTCTCAGAAGAATTTCTGATGGTACAGGTGGTGGATTAGAGCACGGTGTGCATCACAGTAGCACCCAGAGGCTCAACCCAGATCAGGGCAAGGCAGTTCAACACAAAGAAGAGAGTTTCTTCCCTGAAGGGTTTAACGCTTTTTAAGTAAAAAAGGAAAGGGGGCCGGGGGGGAGGAGGAGGGCATCTCAGAGGTGATATGCTTTAAGATCATATCCACATCCTTACCACAACAGGGAAGAGAAACCAGACCTCCACAGTTCCAGTGAAGGTCTAGTAGAGCCCCATAAGATATTTGGCATATAAAGTTTTTGAGCGAGGCACTAGTTTCTGTTTTATGCATGAGACATTTGAGGTGGCAACTGACTTTCTCTCCTTGTTTGTTTTTCACTGGTGCTGACAATAGCCATATCATAGTCTTCTGCCCTTTTAGAGTTCTGAGCACAAGATTACAGATTTACACACAGCCAACAGGGACCGCCTTCAAATGAACTTTTTCAAAGTTTTGAAAAAGAAAGAATTTCATTTATGCTCATACAGATCACTCAAATGCAGTAATTTTTTGTAAATAATCAATTGTTAGAACCGCGCTTATTTTTCTACCATACAATCAAAGGTTAGGATTTGGGGCTTATTTTAGTCTAGCTCACAAGACCACAACAGTCTTTTCTGAAACATTCATGATTTCAGATCAAATACATTGCCATTGGTAGCTATTTTGTGGATGGCTTTGTAAGGGTTCCCTCGCTCCACTCAAAAAGGAGTAGGACAGAGATATATTGTAACTCTACAAGATCCAGGAATTGATTCAGAGCTCATTTACACTTCTATAAATCAAAGAATTTCATTTAAGTCATCTCACTATAATAATTATAAGCCATCAGGAATTAACGCAAAAAGCTAATACGTGTACCAAGAAAGTGAAAAATATTTTCTAATTTGCATTTTGTTACTGCACTATTATATTTACACACTAAAGGAGTGTGTATTGTATATAGTATTAATACCTTTAAATCAATTTAATATTCAGTGCGTCTACATTAATGTAATATTATGATTAAGAATTTAAATACATAAATGCCAAGAAATTCTAAAGCTGTTTCCCACGGCAGGCATAACTCAGTCACATATAAATCTTAATGGAACTGGAGTATTAAAAATATGAAAACTAATTCATTAAAATAGGCTTTTTGGAAGATAAAACATCTCCTCACTGATTGTTCCAATGATTTATAAGCATTTTGCTGTTCAGTAGCCACTCAGAGCCAAGCAATCACAAATGAGTCTTGCTTCATCCAGGTCTTGTACAACTCCTACAGTACCTGCTCAGAACACTTTCTGACCATTTGTGAGCAAAAACAAAGTCATTCTGGGTAATGCCAAGTTTTCAGTGAGGAGTATACTACTGGTTTCAGTTAATATACATCCCTTACCAAAGGCCAGGTTGGATGAGGCTCTGAGCAACCTGATCTAGTGGAAGGTGTCCCTGCCCATGGCAGGGGATTGGACTAGATGATCTTTAAGGTCCCTTCTAACCCAAACCATTCTATAAATTTATGACTGCTTTTGTTTCATTTTCTTGGTCTCCTCCTCAGTCATTCCCTACTCCTGCCCAGAGGAATAAACTTCTGCAATCAAGGAAAGTGTTGAGTTATTTCAGCAGCCGGGCACTGGATGGCTCCCACCACCACTGTTAGTGTTGATCAGTTTGGGGAGACAAAGCCATAACCATTCTCAGAAAAGGACATGGGATAAATAATAATGCTGAAGACTACAGGTAATTCAACCACTTCCTTTGGCTGTCACTACTCTTCATTAGGATCTGCCTGCCAATCCTTTTTGCCCAATATTTTTTTTTAGCTAGGGCAGGCATAAGTTTTTCTGTGGTGCCCTCTATTTCTATTTGGCATGTAGCATGACAGCTTCGTCCTGCTCAAGGACCAAGCAAAACAAGCCATGATTACTAATGTGAAATACACCAACCCTAAAGGTCCATTCATATTCCAAAATACTTTATTCCTCCTTCAGTTCTTCATTTACAGAAAATGCTGAAAATCAGACCAAAGAGAATGTCACATGGAAAAAGATAATTTCATTAACGTGTCATGGATGCCTGGCAATGTCCATATGTAAGTGTACATATTCATATATCAAAAATATGTATTCATTCTGTAAGCTTTAACATTCACACTTGTCAGTCCAAAAAGTGGTCACTATCTCAAATACTTAATAAGGTAATAAATAATAATGAAGCACATACCCAGAAATAAGGGCAAAACATGGAGCAAATATATGATCTAAGAAATGATCAGTGGCCACCCCTTACCCTTTGCAACAAAGTAGCCTGTAGTAGCTTTTTATTGATCAATTGCATTCCCAAGAATAATGATATCAAAGGAGTTGTAACAAAAAGAGGACTTTACAAGACCTATAAATATAACATATGTGGAAGTACATACTACACCTATCAAATTCTCTTTCACTGTTGCTCTTGAACACTCATGGAAAACACAGAGTAGGTTATGAGGGCATTCATACTGCTGCACTGGTAAGGAAAATCATGTCCAGTTATTAAAGACTTCTTCCAGCTTTAACTATGAATCTGACAGCTGTATCAAGAGGAAGCAGAACAGTTAGAACTTGTTATAAAGAAGTATTTGATGGATTCACTGGAGCTATGCAAGAGAAGTTTAAAAACAAGTAGAGTTTCTTATTAATATCTAGCTAAAATATAAGCCAGAAGACATGGTAATGCATACAAAAACTTAACAGTTTAGAAGCAAACTGTAGACTGTGAAGTAGAGATAAAGAAGGGCCAGTTAAATACCTATTATTTAATTAGGTTTATCCTCATAAGCAGTTACGCATAAATTGTTATAGGTAATACTGTATGCTTGCAAAACAGGAAAACAACCTACTCATTTAAAGTTCTATGACCATATTACAGCTTGTTGCCATACTCACAATTCTGTAGAGTTAGTAGCAGAAAGATAGCCAAGAGTAAGAGAGCAGATTTTTCTTCTATAGGGAATGGCCATCTTTAACTGAAACCTCAGATATATTTCTAATGGCTCTGTACTATGTAATTAGCATGTGCATTTGCAAATAGCAATTTTTTGCATAACCTATATCATTGGTAGCATCCCTCTTTTTACTTAAATAATTCTTAAAAGTATAATAAACACCTAACATACAGTTTTAAATCAGCTTCATGGGCATGTTTGAAATAACTTGGAAGCACATTTAACACACTCAAAACCTAAAGTTATTCATATTAATAGCAAATGTTGCCTTGAATTAAAAATAAGCCATTTATATATGCTTATTCACCATGTACCTAAGGCCAAATTATTTGTGTTGGCACAGGAACTCACCAGAAGTTCTTTTCTCCCTACCATTTCCTAAAAACTCTAGTTTAAGGAAAAAATGTTTTGAAATCATAAGCAAGGGTAATTGATCAACTGTGTGAAACAGGCATCAGCTCATACATGAAAGCACATGATGTGGCAAGTGAGGGACACAACAAGAAATCTTGACTTCCAAGCTAATGGGGTTAAGCCCCCAGATCGCATGGATGATGGGGTCAGACCATCAGATTGTGTGCACCTTTTCAGACTGCATCTTTTCAGGTGTGCATTTTCTCAGACAACATCTTCCACATTCAGGGGAAGTCAGAAATCCTCTGCATCCTAACCCTAGACTAATGCCCATGACTAGCCTAAAAAACCCTAGGAATTAACCACATATTACTTGGATGTACTCTGAAAGAGCAAATCCTGACTGTAGCTGAGGAGGCTGTGTGTCCAAATCAACAAGGTAAAAAAAAAAAACCCAAAACAAAACGTTGCAAGCCTAGAAGCATTGCTCAGAGATAGAGAGCTGTCATGTATTTTAAGAGCAGGATTTCTGCAAGCATTGTTTGTGTACACTCTTACACCCCACAGAGCCCTTCTGTACTTCGATAGAAATGGTTTATCACATTTGTCACAGACATAAGTCTATATATATATATTTAAGCAAACCTCTTAAAGATTAAAGGAGAAAGCAAAATTGAGACAATAACTACTAATTAAAAGGACTAAGTAGCATGAGCGGTTATCGTAATTCTTCCTAGGCACATCGCATGGAGAGTAGCTCTTCCTCAAATGGCTTCCATTTCTTCCTGCATAAATTGACCATCGATGCAAGTGCTGCTAAATGAAAGCTTAATTGTTCGTTATAGTTGTGATCCAGAGCCCAGGGAAGACTGTATCCATGTTTATCCTACTCAAGGGGAGACACGGTTTGACTCTTAAAGAGAATGAAAATTTGTAGCATAAGCATTTCTAATATTTTATGTTGATTCTAAATTTTATGAGTAATATCCCTTGAGAAGGATACGTGAACACACAACCAGCTTTAATGTTCATACAAGCACTTATCTTGGGGGATCATTCTCTAGGTCAGCCACACTCTGAAAGGCAATTGATTGTATGTATTTTAGTACATATCTGAAAATGTCTTTAGAGCTACTGCAGCTTCAGAGGGTTATTACTGTACTTTTTAAAAGACACTTCCTTTACCTTGGAAAGGTTTTGGACAAGGGGGAATTCCTTTCAGGAGGATCAGAAATTAATTAGAATTACTCTATGAATAGGAATTTTATACAACAAAACCCAACAGAATTGAAACTTAATGCCCCAGAAGAGGAAGGCACATGCTTCAACTATTATGGGAGCCTTTGTTGGCATAATATCTAGGCAAAATCTCAGACATTAAAAGGGCCCTTTTTATAATTATCATTTTAGAAACATATGGCAAGTGCTTATATTAATGTTTGAAAGTACATACTTAAACAAAATTATGCTCTTTTTAGACAAGCTAGTTATAAATCACTTATTAAAATCTTTAGATAAAACTAAAAAATAAAATGTTGATTTACTCTATTTCTTCATCTTATGAATGTATGTAAATAAGCTTTTTAATCTTGTCTTTTTATACTATTTTATGCATTGCTGTCATATTTCTTCCCATTTTTAGGGATCTATCTTGTTCTGTCTGCAGATTCAGAGGTCTGTTGCAATTCTTTCTCTTTTTAAGGCACTATAGGCATATGGTAGTTTTTCTTTTGCTACATATGTTTGTGTCTGCTGAGGATATCTTTGACAATGACTGGAGGCCATATTATGAGTTGCAAAGATCTATTTTCTTTATTTCTATTGGCATCAAGAAATGTCCAGAGGTGTTTATTCTCCACTATGTAGGAGCCAGTTTAGGTGCACTAATCATTAGTACTTCTTTAAAGTGTCTTAACATATCAGTGGTCCTCTTGTAGGGAGAAGTCAACAGGACCAAAAATGGCCAGGGCTGAGAATCGCTGACACCAAAGAGCCTTGGCAGCAGGCACCCATTGAGCATCCACATCCTACAAAATCCCTCCAACCAGGACCCTGGCTGGCCAACTTTTGTGTTTGTTTATTTAAAAAAAAAAAAAACAATCAGTGGCTGTCCAGCACTTCATTACCTTACAATACCCCCAGACACACACCTGAGGGTTCCTGTTCATGCATACCGCAGCTGTGAGAATAACTTTCCACAAAAAAATAATATCCAGTTCCCAGGAAAAAGATTGAAAATTCAAGCTGCTTGCAACTCATCAGCTTGACAAAACCTCTTATTTCTATGTTCACACCCAGCCATGTGCACAGACATTTGCTGCTGCAGAGAGCAGGAAAAAGCAGAGCTGGCGCAGAAGCAGGGCGCTTACAATCAACCTAAACCAACATGCTACCCCAAGCGTGAGCATTTTCCGGAGGCTCCAGTCTGCACTGCACTGCAGGAAGGACAGCATCTCCTACATGGCTCAGTGTCCGTTGCCTGATCACTAGACCACTTGCTTTCTCACATATGTAAACTAGGGACTTAATATTATTAAACTAGCTTTGTAGAAACTTGGGATTTATAAAACTAATGAACACTTCTGTAATATTTTTTTTTGTCCAAAAGAGAGAACACAGACAATAGATTGTTTTGCTCAGGTTACAACTCCTTCAGACAAGCATGGTAGCCCCTTTGACCAGAGAAATGATTACAGGTTAATGTATAATTTGCCACAAAGCACACACAAAACAAAAGGCACTATAAAATGGTTTTGTATTTTCCTGAAAGAGTCAGATTTATTGTCAAAGGCCAACTTATCATTTGTAACCACAAAACCTTGTTACTTTTATGTATTTGGGATGCAATTCCATGCTACGTTGATGGGGGCCATTGAGATACCTACACAACCAGACTCTGACTGTTCATGCATGCATATATCATTACTGCTTACCCAGTTTTCAGCTCACACAAACTTCTGCCTATGCTCTCTGCACATGAAGAAACTTCTGTTATCAATAATGGCTGTGTTCCATGGTAGAGATAGAGAAGGATATTCTGAGTAGACAAAGATGCCCATGAAATCAGATACCAGAGCATAAGTCCCCCATCTCACAGGCTGTATTTCATGGTGCCCGTCAAAATACTTGTGTTATCAGTTATCTCTGCATTTGACACATTTGGTGCATAGATATTATAGAAAAGTGAGCCTCTTAAGGCTTATAGTAATGCAGTTCTAGCAAATGAACCACAAATCCACTTCCCAAAAAGGAAGGAAGAAGAAAGCCTAGCCCCCCCTGCCCCCCAACACGCACACAAGCGCCAGTACTAAAGCGATGTTACAGCTGCTGGGCTGAAATAAATTTTCTTTCTTCTTTGTATTGTCTTATTAGCAGTAATGTGGTTTCTAGCAGATGATTTTACTGTCACTCCAGAGAATATGTATAGTCATTAGCAGTAATGTTGGTGAAGGTGCATATATTGGTAGCAGCAGAATGGAAAACACAAGAAGAATATTAAATGCAACAATTAGCAGGAATGCAAAATTAGTCAAGTGAAAAGATGCAAGACAAATCACTAAAAAAAAAAAAGAAAAAAGAAAAAAGGTTTTACAAGTAGTCCAGCCCTGCTAGCTACAGTCAACTCCCTGTTACCTGACATAATCGGGGACTGGAATACTTTGGGTAATGAAAAATCCAAGATTAGAGACATATTGCAGGGATCTAAATGGCTCTGTAGACTCAGCTGGAATCAAGCAGGGCTCGTAAGCTGCAGTTCAGATCTGTCCCCAACTGACCTGGGCTGGTTCCTTGAACAGGCACTGAATCGTCTCTGCGCTCTGCTCCTCTGCACTTTGCTCCGGTAGGATCTTATTAGCCCGAGCGCAGCGATGGCCCCAAGCCGACACTCTGAACTCCTGTGGCACGGTGCCGGAACTAATAAGCCTTCCCAGGAACAGAGCGCTGAGCTGTGTAGAGTGGAAACCACAGGACAAAACCAGCTCTGGCTCACGGGGCTGTTGCTGAGCTTCTGCTGGCCCTGTGCTGACTGTCTGCAGGGCCATCTGGTGCTGCTGCGCCCGGCTCCGGCCGCGGCGAGGGGCTTTGCAGCTGCGGCACAGGCCTGCCACCATCCAGAAAGCACCTGTAGCTAGCTGGGGATTAACTGTTCACTGCACTTTCTTTATATTGCAGTGCATTTATTATGTAACATACATTAATAACAAAGGAAAGATGGGTAAGGGATTAGTTCTGAAATTAGATGTTTCAGTAGAGTCAGAGCACGGGTACTTGATTCCCTAGATTTCTCATGTGTCCAACAAGCATGGTATTTGAGGATGGGTGTAATTTTAAGCATGCAAGTAATCTCCTGATGTTTTGCATGTTTAAATAAATATTTGTTAGCACACGCAAAACCCTACAGGACTTAGAATTCATTTTGCTAAAAAAAAAGTTTTACATTGCTTAAAAAAAAAAAAAAGGAGCTTGAAATATAAAGCTAACAAAGACACATGAGTATTTTTCCATCAAAATCTTATTACAGTCTTCAGAAAAAAACCCAAACTTCTGAATATCCCTTTTGCCCACTGAGTATAGCTTAAAGGACACCTTTTCCTTAGATACTTAATACCATCTTCCAAATTAAAGCGAAAGTGAAACCTGAACTGAGACCAGAGATCTCGGTGGACTGCTCTGCTGGTAAGCACTGGCTGGAGCCAATTAGTGTGTCCTGAAGCCGCCGTGGCTGCCTGGCAGCCAGGAAAGGCTGAGGGCATGGGAAGCTGCCTGCCTCCACGCCCAGGCTCAGCCGAGACTTCACACTTGATGGCTGTGCCTACCAGGAAACTACTGTGCATAGTGATCAACAAGTTCGAGCTGGACAGGAGTTTTCCACTGAAATCTATTTTTCAGTTAAAAAAAAACAACACAGTTGCTGTAAGAGCTACTGCCTCTCTTCCTGACCCAAAGCAAAAGCCAGACTTTTCATCTTCACAATCTCTTTGGCATGGCAGGACATGATATTAACTGCTGCTGAAACCAGTGTACGAGGGAAAGAACTGAAGAACACATTTTAAAGCCTGCCATTTCATAAACTAATCCATGTATTTAATATATTCATTTAAAGCTATAAAGCATTTGTTTTACAGTGCATTTCATTCTATTTATTAGACTATAATTCACTTCTGTGTATATCATACCTACATTAATAACATCATTAGGGTTGCAGTGATCTTATAAATATCTTATTAAACTTGCTGAGGTCAGAAAAATCCAACCTCATAGCTGCTCAATCAAAACATCCATTTCATCTAGTATAAGCATATTCCAAACTGATACGTCAACATATCATAGTGACCAGAAGAATTACAAATAGGAACCAAGGACAAAACCACTGTAATGTCATCGCTCTGCTCTGCTCTCCTGTTATACCTGCTCCTAGTCTGCCACCCCAATGCCCTGTGTCAGGGCACACAGCCCCTTTTGATGGTGGGAGGGGAGCCCGTGTGCAAACCAGAAGTCCCAGGTGCAATGTACACATAGCCTCTGGGATTGAATCCCTTTCTGCATGCACAGCTAAAAAATCTTAATATAGTCAGCACAGTTTCCACTAGCTGATTGATCTAGTGCCTTCCAATACTCTGCCTTTATTTTTAAGTTGTATTCACTTGCAGAAACAACTTGGGATGTTTGTTTTTTTTTTC
>VZTV01028350.1:1090-19517 GCA_013400875.1 Anhinga rufa
GGGCTGAGCACGGAGAAGGCGGCCGCCATAAGCCGGCGGCTGCGGGCCGAGCCCCAGTTCCTGCTGGCCCAGAACGTGGCGACGTGCGGCGACCCGCTGGAGGTGTGCCTGCAGCGGCAGGTGGTGCAGGACACCGTGCCNGCGCCCCGGGGCGCGGGGCGGGGAGGGGGGGCTGCCTCCGGCGTCCCTGCGCCGGGCTCCGAGCAAGGCCGAGCCCCTGCAGCGTCCTCTCGGGCTAACAGCAGCCCCTGCCCTTGCGGCGTTTGCCCCTTTTCCCGTCCGCCTGCTACAAGGTAAAGTCGGCTGAGAGACCGGCGTCCGCGGCGAAAGGCTCCCAAACCCCTCGTGAGCCTCTGGGTATTTCACGGCCCCAGCCAGAGCAGCGGGCCAAAGGCTTGGGGCGGAACGGCGTCACAAATCCCGCGTTTCAAAATCTTACGCGGCTCTTAAACGTGCCAGTTTTAATTCTTCTTCCTTTGATCTCTCAGGGAGATGTTGGATCTTTTCCTGCCTCAACGCAATGCGTCTTCCTTTCATGAAGAAATACAACATTGAAGAGTTTGAGTTCAGCCAGTCGTATCTGTTTTTCTGGGATAAGGTGCTGTAGTACGCGTGGTGGGTTGTGCTGGGGCGCCTCGTGCCATCGGGTGTTGGTGTTGGGACAGAATTTCTTTTAGGCTGGACCGTCTTAACAATCCAGGTGGAAAACGTGCAGGAGAAGAAACTTCAAAAGCTCTTTAAATATGAATTTTAAACATGAGCAAAGCGGGACTTTGAGCGTGAGAAGTTAGCCATCGAGATGTTCGTGTTTTGGAATAGTGAAAGGCTTTTTTCAAGTCTTTAGCATATATCAAAAGTTACTTGTGGGAGGCTCAGGGGAAATGTGACTGTAACTGTCTGAGCTTTCAGTTGTGCTTGTGACCTACTGATCTGCGAGCTGTGCGCCTGCCTTTTTCCCCTAAGGGAAATTGAGAAAATCTAGCACTAGCTTGGGCCAGGCTTCGTTGCATAACGTCTGTTTCGTGTTTCCTGTTCCCCTACCCTCAAGCTCTGTGCTAACTCACTCCTAAATACTCAGTCCATGACAGAAAAGTTTATCGGATAAGCCCTAGAATACTAGAGGGAAAGTAAGACCGTCACTAGGTGAGCAGAAGGTAGCTTCACCTAGTTAGGAATTCCAAAGAACTGAATGCTCAGGAATGAATTAATGCACAATGTCACGTTTGAAATATCTATTTTCCCTGTCTGTTCCAGGTTGAACGTTGTTACTACTTTTTAAATGCCTTTGTGGAAACAGCTCAGAAAAAGGAGCCTGTGGAAGGAAGACTGATACAGTTCCTGCTCTCCAACCCCACGAATGATGGTGGACAGTGGGATATGTTGGTTAACATTATTGGTGAGAGAATTGGTCACTGGGAGCCCCTCCTGAAATTGCACGCTGGTTTGAGAGATGAGGAGTGAAACAGGAGAAGAGGTTGAGTTTGAGACCTGGGAGTTTGCTAAGGAACACGATGCCGTTGGCCATGACCTCTTTTTAGTCAAAGACCTTTTTCATGCCAGCTTATAAATATTAGGCTCAAATCTTGTCTGGGATCTTCACTCTTGCATAGTGCTGCTGATAGAAGCTCAGAAGATCAACAGAAGTAGTTAGATATTCCAGACTTCCCATTTAGTAAAAACGTTCAATCCCCTTTTACTTCAGTTATTGACTCTACATCACTTGTTTACATCCACGTATACAATTTTTAGGGCACGCGGTAAGGAAAAAACATGGCTAGACCGGGGTGTGTCCGCAAGGCAGAAGCAAAGCGACTCAGAGTTGCAGCCTGGAGAAGGATTATATAAGGATCAGTGAGAGGGAAATGATGTGGAATGTGGCGATGCTGGTTTCACAAAGATCCAGTTTAAGTGGCATCCTCCTTACACTGATGAAGGAGATAATTCTCCCCGTCTGAATTATGCTTATATTTGCTTTCATTTGTATTGGGAAACAATGCGACACCTTTGTAAATCAACAAGCCAATAATGCCAGTTTAGAATCACAAAAGGAGTTTCTTTGAAGCCTGGAGGTTACTTTTTTTTCCCCATCCAATTTTTATAAGTATTTAATCAGGGCAGAGGAGATTTTGGATGCTGCTGCTACATCCAGAGCCTTGCATGGTGCGATCTTTGATTGGTACCATAATGTAGGAAGCAACTGAGCTGTTGGTGGTGTTTTATAAATGTTGAGGAGGAAAGGAGACTGGGAAGTTAGGCAACCTTAGATAAAATACGTGGAATAATTCATAAGAGGCTCAGTTGTTTAGAAGATATTTCAGGAGCTTAATTTTCAAGGAGTCAGGTTGTTTTTTTTCCTGGTGAAAAGAGCTTCTTAAAAAGCACTAATTTGTTTTGAACTTTTAAATGATACCGAGCCCTTCCACCTTTTGGGATCTCTGTGGAATGCAGATCAGAGGTCAAGATTCAGTCACAAATTAAAATGTAAGCTTTGAGTATTTGTATCTTTTAGATAAGAGACTTTCCCTTAGAGTCTCAGCACAAAACCCAACTACATGTAGCTTTCCTGTGGGCATAAGTGGAAGCACTAGCATCTGCTGTGTGGAAAAGGCAGTTAACCCATAGTTTTATTACTTTCTTTTAGAAAAGTATGGTGTTGTCCCCAAGAAATACTTCCCGGAGTCTCATACCACAGAGGCTACTAGAAGGATGAATGAGATCTTGAATCATAAGGTAAAATTGATTTAGATGATACAATAAAGAAGGGGAGGGGATGGGAATGACCCTGCTCCAGGTGTTCCTAGCCACTTTCATTTCTCTTTATTGGCCAAAGTATTAAGTGCATCTCAGCAACTTCACTTGCCTTTATTCAAAAAGCAGCCTAAAGTCTCAGCAAAGCCTGATGTTAATCTTGAAACATGGCACAGGAAAGTGGAAGACGGCCATTGCCAGAATTCAGTAGCTTGGAAGTACCTCACGTGGTTGAGGATTGTTCCTAATCCTCAAATTTCCAAAAAGTTAATTTTTGATGTGTGGCTGATTAAGCCTGTTCCTGCAAAACTAGCACTTGGCATCCAGGTGACTTTTTTTCTGCCTCCTCAGTATTTCATCTACGAGTATGCCAAGGTTTCTAGAGATTACTGCCAAATTTGATGGAAAAGATGAAAAAAAAGTGCTTTCAGAACACCGAATCTTAAAAATCAGCTTTCAGTATAGAAGTGCGCAGCTTTGTCTGAAGGAAGGTGTAAGCATACTCCCTGAACTACAGAAATTAATGAATTGGGGAAGAGGCTAGTGTAGGTACTAGATAAAAAGGCAGTTAAAGCTTTTTTTAAAGTGAGCTTTGATTGGTTTTTTCCTTTTTGAACGCTACGTGCTCGGGGAGAATTGCCTGCCGAAATCCACATGAAAAATGTCAAATACGTGCTGGAACGAGCTTAGACATAATGAATGGTGTTAATGTTATTCTAGTCTTGAATGTCGCAAACCAGCTGGTCTTGTGGGAGCCCAACTCGCTGTTCCTGGCCTTATGGATGGTGACAGTAATGGGAAGCATGTGCTGCTCTTACTGCGGTTCTGCATGCAGTGGGGAAATGCTTCGTTCTTTCTATCAACCAAGAGATCAATTATGCATTAGAATTGCAAAATAAATTTTACAGTATGAAGACAGTCTGTTCTCTGAGTCACAGAGGCGGTAATGCGTATGGATGTTGCAGCATCAGTTACAGAACCAAGAGGAGTTAAGCCTTAAGAAGATCTAATGGCTGTAAACTTCAAATCGATGGCTGGAAAATAGTAATTGAGATGCAACTATGTTAATTTCTGATTTTTTTGGTAATCTTTTAAATAATTTGATTATCTTGATTTTTTTTAAAAGAATCAATATCTAACAAGGCCTCCTGAAAGGGATTTTCATTTTGAAAACGTGTTATGAAGAGTAAAATAGGTACTTGAAACAACCAGACAGGAAGTCCTGAAAACCAATTGGTGGCACCTTTCATACCCTTATAATGAAATTACTTTCTCTTTAAACAGATGAGAGAATACTGTTTGAGGTTAAGAAACATGGTGGAAAGTGGAACAACTAAAGGAGAAATTTGTGCTGCAATGGACACGATGATAGAAGAGGTAAGTATACTTGTGTGACGTGAATCTTCTTGGAACGTGAGGCTAGAGCAGATGGGATTTGTTGCTTACTCTTGTTCTGTTGCCGTTGGATCAGCCAAAACGAGTGCCTTCTATTTGCCGAACTAGGAATGCTTTGTATGGCAGCGTGCTCGGAGGTATTCAAGTGAATTTTTTTGAAGTGGCTTGTTGCTTATCTCATTCTGAGTTTTTTGTAATACTTTCAGACAAATATCTTGAATTTATAGGTTCCAGAATGATGACATTTTACAAAGTCATCTGCCCCTTTTAGTAGGAAACCAGCATTTTGTATCTTGAGAGGCCAAAAGAGTGGCCTATCAGGCTAAGTAGTAGGAAGGAGGCAGGTTGAAAATTGCATTCCGATGGCTTTGAATGTAAAATCTTACCGCATAAGTGTTGTTGCAGAAACTCCCCACAAGGGAGCAGGAAAGAACAACAAAAGGGAGTTCTCTGCATTATGGAAAAGGTGTGAGCTGAACACAAGGCTGAATCCAGCTGTGGTCTGATACTGGAGGGCAGCGGAGGAAGGATTCGCAGTCGCAGCATCTGTTTCTGGCTGTGAATTAACTTGGTCAAATTGATCAGCAAGCCTGTAGTATGCAGTGTGTGGCTGGCCCTCCATCTGGTCACACTGAATATGACAGTGGCATGTGTCCCTTTTCGTATCCAGTAGTCCTCATGCTTGATTCTTAAATAACCAAAAGCAATTTTAAAAGTTGAGGCTGTTTTAGTGTGACCAATTGCATGCATTTAAAAAAAAAAAAAGTATGTTTCATTTGTTTCTCAAACATAAAATGCAAAGTGACCCAGTGGCTTCAGTGTCTGTCTTCAGATGACTCAAGAAATCAAATGTTTTTGTTATGTGTGTTAGTATTTCTGCAGTCTAGTAAACATCAGTATTAGGCAGAGCATACCTTGGGCTATTTCTGTAAAGCTTTAGGCAGTCCCACTAATATGAAAGTACAATAAATAGAATCATTAAGGTTGGAANCCCCCCTCACCACAGCCTCCTCTCAGGCAGTTGAAGAGCGATAAGGTCTCCCCTCGGCTTCCTCTTCTCCAGGCTGAGCCCCCCCAGCTCCCTCAGCCGCTCCCCATCACACTTGTTCTCCAGACCCATCCCCAGCTTCATTGCCCTTCTCTGGACACGCTCCAGCCCCTCAATGTCCTTCTTGTCCTGTAATGTGTTGGTCTGCTTTTTGGAAATTCATCTTTGCACTTCATGTAAAAACCTGTCACTTCTTTATCTAATTTTAAGGTTAGATTAAAAAAGAAAACTGATTTGTGTTCCTTGGGTTATACTATTGAAACTAAAACTTTTATGAAATGTATGCCTTGAGGTCAACAGCAATCTGTGCTTTGAGCCTACCCCAGTACGTTGCTGATCAGCACTTAGTTCAAAAGTGAATTAATACGACTTAGATCCAGCATGTGTATCCAAAAGCCCTTGGAGGATTTTACAGCAGACATCAAAAGCTTCCTAGAGATGTTCATTTTTAGGGCAGTGACGTGCAGTTCACTGCAAAATGTCTCTTTGTTTGGAGCCTTTTGCCCCCTCTGACAAGGGATCCTGGAACCAGCATTAAAGGCTCATTAACTGATTGCAATTTGTTCTTTAGAAAGGTTATGCATAGTTCTCTGAAGTTGACACAGTATTTCCTCTTTGCAGCGGTAATAGTGGTTTGCAGCTTAAGTGGATTTTTCAATACACTTTTTAGCTGGAATGTGCAATTGCACCTGTCTTGTATACTTTAAAAGCACTTAATTTTAAAGGTTTGAGATTACACTTATTTCGTGTGTTTATATGTATGTAAGTGGCACTGCATCTATTTTTGTATGTGGCAAAGCAGAACCTGGTTTTGTTCTGTGAGGTTTTATTTGCATAGCAAATCTCGGTTTGCTCATGCTGGGAGGCAGCGCTTTAGCTAAAATGGGGCTGTACTGGAATACAAGATTAAATATTCACTCCAGAACTGTATAAACATTCTTCTTATCAAACCAGTGCACAGCAGGTCAGGAGTTGAAATCAGTGCAGTGCATGCGATTGAATTTTTCTTCCTTCACTGTTGCTTCTTTGTAGACCCTTTCTTATCAGGAGCGTCCTTTTCCCCTCCTGCTCACTTTGTTTTTTTTAGCATAAGCCACTGTATCTTTGCCTTATCTTGGCTCTAGTTGTCACTAGAGTGATATAAGTCACCTTTTTAGTTTAAACCTCATTTTATTTATTGATAGAGGAAGCTTGCGAGATACTAAAATATGGCCTGTGATGGGTGTGGTGGCAAAACAATTGAGGGAGGCCATTCCCAGGCTCCACTGCCTCGGTTAACTTGAGACTCCTGTCTCCATCATTTCCCTTCCTCAGGCTGCAGCCCGCTTGCTTGTTGCTCTCCTTTTAGGTGTTTTTCTTATTTTATTTTCAAAGCCTCATCTCTCACCACTTGAGGTTATCCGAGGTAGTGTGGGTGTATCCACAGCAAGTGCCGCCTTCTTGTGCAGTCTGTGCAAAATTAAATATTTATAGTAGCTTAGGGATTTACATTTGCTCTTTAAAGTATTTATTGAGAAATAAATGTGTAGTGCTGGTAAATACATTAAGCCCATGCCCTTGTTTCAACCCATAATTAGTCTCTTTGCTTGTTTTCTTGAGTTGCTTGGAGCAAGAACACCTTTACTTGTATTTTGTGCACAGCCACATAGTTACTTAGCATGAACATTGCACTCCTTTTGCCATCAGCACAAAGTGCACGCTAGCACAAAGCTGGTTCTTATGGAGCCTTAGGATCCATATAAATCAGCTCAATGAGCTCCAGAAAGAGTAAGTCAGCTTTGGGAAAGGTGTTGTGTCTCCTCTCCTGTGAAGAGTCAGTGAGAGGGAAGTGTGAAGACTGACAGCCTGGGAAAGCTGGCGCAAACCACAGGCGTTGGATCCCAGTGCAGAAGCTGCAGCTGAGATTTGACTCTCCCTTCTCTTATTTTAAATGACCTGTTGGTTCCTTGCAAGGAAAAGACTTGTCTTGTGCTCAAGACATGGGCAGAGCTGAAGTAGACCAGTGTCAGCTGAAGTAAACCAGATTCAAACCTGTTTAAATATGATTGAATTCTCTGTCCCCAGAGTACCTGTGGCAGGTCCTGCTAAATTTCCCTAAATTCCCTAAATTTCTCTAAAACCAGTCATCTGGTTACGCTGCCTACGCGTTAGCATGTTTTATGGTAAGCCCTGTGAGAAAGTACAGTATTAATTCTTAAGTGCAGTTTCGTATTCTGATTTATAGGGAGGCTGATGACTTGCAGGTCAACTTTTTGTGCTAAAAAAAAAAAATCAATAGAAAGCTGCCAGCTGCAAAGGATGTCATGGTCAGCAGGCAGGGATCTTGAATTAAATTACGTAACCTGCCAGCTCAACCCTAAACCGAGACGTTGTTAAATCTATTAAAACAGACGAGAAGATTATTCAAGGCTTTTGAAAAGCAGCAACGGCCCATCTTTGAAATCCAAATGAACGTAACAGGAAAAAAGGGATTAGTACAGGAGAAACACTGGGATAAAATGCTTTGCTGTATGCATGTTAGAAGGTCTGGATTGTCTCAGTATGGTGGTGGAACAGGCGATGCTGAATGCCTTTCAAAAAGCCTTTCTGGCCTTTTTAGAATCAGTTTGACAAAGTTTCTATTGCCCTGCACAAGTATCTTGTTGGAGGAGCTTCAGAATTATTTATAAGATGTTGGATTGAGACTGGGCAGTGTATTGGCTTTTGCTTTTGGCTGCTGCATTCCTAGGATAACCTGGAATTTATAAGTTCAACCTTAAGCTTCTGTTTTGCCTGATAATGTAAGTGTAAGAATGGAGAGAGATGCTGTTGGTTTTCTGTGGCTTTTCAGATTAATTTTGAACTGTTGAAACACCTAGGTTTCCAGAGCTTAGGGCAATAATTCATGTGTGTACATTTATTCATGTTCTTTAAAGGTGGACAGTAAGATCCCGTTTCTTCGGTTGGTTGTCACGTGGAGAAATCCATTCCTCAGTGGCATTGCTGTGGTAGGATAGGCAGATCTGCAAGTTTCAGCAAGTTTACAGCTGTTTGCTTCTTTGGGCAGGTATTCAGAATAGTGAGTACTTGCCTGGGCAACCCTCCAGAGACCTTCTGCTGGGAATTCCGGGATAAGGAGAAGAACTACCACAAATACGGCCCTGTGACACCGGTCCAGTTCTACAGTGAGCACGTGAAGCCTTACTTCAACATGGAGGACAAGGTTGGGGATGTTGAAAGGCAGTAGTTTCCTGAGCCTTTTTTTTTTGCTGCTAGGCCACTTATTTTCCACTGTTGCAAGGGTACTGTCCGCCCCTGTAACTGCACCGTTTGGGATGGGTACTGCTCCCGCAAGTCAAAGATGGCCCGATGTTTATTCTCCTGTTTGTGCTGTACTGTTCAATTAGCTGTGAATGGTCGTTTTGTAATATGTAATAATAAAATGCCTTAAGACAGCCATTAGAGAGCAGGAATAACATGCAAAGCTGCTATTCCACAGTTATGAGGTGAACATAAAACAAAACAAACAAAACCTTAAAAAAATCTGGCATTTCAGCCAAGTGGCTTGTTTGCTAAGGGGACAGACAGCTAGCTGGGACAAAAGCAATCCTCTGAAATCCATCTAGATTTACTTCTTAAAGATTGCGGTTGAGTCGCACCTTAATTTATGATATCTTGGGTTTTGGCAGATTTGTCTGGTGAACGATCCTCGACCTCAGAATCCGTACAACAGGCTGTATACAGTGGAGTACCTGGGCAACATGGTAGGAGGGAGGAAAACGCTCTATAACAACCAGCCTGTTGATGTCTTGAAAAAATTAGCTGCAGCATCTATTAAGGATGGCGAGGTTTGTTTGGTTGCTCTTCATGGATGGCACGGTGCAACTCCTGTAATGTAAAACTCCCTGGGATATGGCCTAGACGTGACTCTTCCTTCTCTTCATAGGCTGTGTGGTTTGGCTGCGACGTTGCAAAGCACTTCTATTGCAAGCTGGGAATCAATGACATGAATATGTAAGTAGAAAATCAAGAGAATACCGTTTGGGATACTTGGCTAGGATGTAAACAGTGCTTTGGCTGCTTACGAAACTAAATTGCCCATACTTTGGGTTATATACCCAAAAAGAATATGTTTAAGTAATTCAGCAGTAGCAGAAATGTTTTTTTTTGCACTTGTTAGCTAAAATCTTAATCCTAAGTGCACCCTTAGAAGATGTACTACAAGCGCTTCTTAAATATTCTTACTCAAGTGGATTGTCTAGCATCTGGTGAGAGAAACTCCTAAAGGGATCAGTTTTCGCATTTATTCTGATTCCAAAAATAGTTGAACTTGCACGCCTGTGCGGTGGCTCCTGGGACAGTGCAGTTGACTGACTCTCTGGTTTAGTAGTGAGAATCCTCCCTGCATCCTTTTTGATATTGCTTATCTCTCTATTAGATTTGATCATAAGCTGGTGTTCGGTGTCTCTGTCAAGAACATGAACAAAGCAGAACGATTAATCTTTGGAGAATCAATGATGACCCATGCCATGGTCCTGACGGCTGTCACCGAGAAGGTAGTCTCCCTCCAGAAGCTCTGATGCTTGCACAGATGTATTTGGATATTCTGGCAGCTTTTTTATGTTCTGGGCTCATTCACAGTGTGTAAACTGTTCTGCTAGAGCTCAGCATGTGTGCCACAACACCCTGGTGCACAAGCCTAGGTTGTCTAGTCTTCCCGTGTTGTTTGTGTCTGAGTGTTCAGAACTACAAATATTTAAAAAGGAAGGAAGAATTTTAGACAAGTCAAGGGCTTCTTTCTTTCTGCCCACAAACTTTTATTGGAGAAAGGGAAAAGCAAGTTAGCTTCTGTTTTTTAAGAATCCAGAAAACCTATGTTAACTCATTTTTAAACACAGACTCTGATGTATCTTGCTGAGCAAGAAATCTAGTATGACAGCAAGTATTTCCTACCCTACCCCATTCCATGGGTTAGTCCAATCTATGCTTTATAGCACGAAGCCCCTTCTGTTAAAATGCCAGTAGGAGGCACTTTGCAACAATCTTAACCTCCTGCAACTCACTGGCATGTGATCTCTGACCTACTCTTAATTAGTGAAGGAAAACGTTGTCCAAAACAGCTCTGTGGCAGACAGTAGGCTGAGATGAATCCACCACTAAATCTGCTCCTGGCAGTATAACAAAGCACATACGAAGTAAAAAAAAAGTGAACATTTACAGCTTGGGGTTATCTGCAATATCCATGTTTTCCATTTATTTCCAGAAGTTGTCATTATTAATAAGCTTCTTTGAAGTGATCTCTTCCTGTCTAACGTGACCTTGGCTTGAGAAATAACAGATGGCATATAACTGAAAAAGTTCACTTGAGCTCCAGAGTTTGAGGACTTGACGTGGGACTTCTGAGTCAGAAGAATTTTCTTGAGTTACTTTTTACAGCTCAGTATAATTTTTCCTGTTGCATTCTGCATTCTGAGCTCTTAACGCTTCCATTTTGTGTTTCAGATTGGATGAACACATCTTTAAAAGAATTTTCATTGGTTTTTGTTAGATACTAAAAATGATAATTTTCTAGTGTTCAAAACCTATTTATTCAAGTGAAGTGTATATATTGGCTCTTACTGTACCCAGTTACTGGCTGCACTTCACTGGCAGCTCTAGTCCATGGTCGGTATTTTTAAATTCTTACTTTTGGATGCCTAAATGTATAATTGCATAAAATGTGATCAAATGTGACCTGATTTCCTTAAGGAAAGGCTGTGCATAAGATCAGTATGTGATGGATGGTATCTCTAAAATCAGAAGATAGTTGAAATTATCCTAGAACAAGTTCAGCTTTTAGAGGCTTTTCCCTGTTCAAAATGGACTAAGTTGTTCCTACTTTTTGTTTGAACATGTTGTCTTATATTAAACCTTAAACCTTAACATAATCTAAAGGAGCTTTGATAAACTGAGTTGTAAAATGTAATACTTTGGATTTACCTACTTCATAAAAAGGCTTTGAAGATTTTTTTTTAAAATCCTATTATTTTACAACATTTAAAAATTGATGTGGATTAAGTGCACCTTTTGGTTAAAAACTTTAATACACATAAATGTGTTTATCCCAGTTTCTGCCCAATAGCATCAAGAGTTGACCTGTGCTCAGGCTGGTAGCTCTCGAGAGTCTCATTTTAAGGACTGTCCTACATGTTGTATTGCTTCTGTTCTTGTTTAAAAACAATAACATTCCTTTCAGTATTAAAAATGGATTTGTGGGATGTTTTCCAGGTTAGTTTTTTGCACTTAAAAAAAAGGCAAAAGAATAACTATTCTTTGGTTCCTCGGGGACCTGCTGTTTCCTCATGAGAGGCTGCTTGAAGGAAGCAACAGTTCACTTGTGGCACAAGCCTACGAAGCTGGTTTCTTCAGTGTTTTTATGTACTTGGTAGATTTGAACCCGACACACAATGCAGGCTAGAGTACAGCGTGCTTCTGAACATGAAACCAAACGTGCTTCATGCTCGTTAGAAGCCTTGTATCTCTTTCAAAGCATCAGAGCTGGACCTGTATCCTTCAGCGAGATTCTTCATGTGTTTGCACGTGCTCTTAGTAATACTGCTCTAAACTGCTACAGTGGCTTCATGGCCCCTGTTACTTTCCTCTGATTCCTCATTCAAGCAAGTTGTGCCTTCTGTGTTTCAGAAGGGCCCTGTGTCCTGATGGGTGACGGGGAGGCTGCTTAAATTCTGTCAGTCAAGTCCAAACTTGAATTTAGTTCAATTTAAGTTTTCTGGTTAAAGTAAATATTTGTTGCAGGTTCTTTTCTTGACCACATTTCCTCATATTTCTTGTAAGTGGATAGACAAATATTTTAGACAGATATTTTAGAAAATTACATTTCTCCAACCATTAGCAAGAAACCATTGTCTGAAACTCAACTTCTGGGAGTGGAGCTCTGATTTGCTGGTGCTGGGTTTAGACTTGGAAGGGTTGGCTGCTATAAACTCACATGGTCCTTCACTACTGAATAGCCATCGACTTGTTTTGTCACAGGATGGGCAAGAAGAGGGATTTGAAAAATGGAGAGTGGAAAACTCCTGGGGTGAAGACCGTGGTAATAAAGGTAAAGTAATTTATAGTAATGGGATCAGAAAGCTGAACTTAGTGTTTGGGAATAAGGAGGTGGAAGGGGGAAAGGGGATGTGCTGCATGTCCTTCACCAGGACATGCGTGAAACAAGCCTGCAAACACAGATCAGAGTTATGGCACTGTATACCTGGAAGACAGACTCTCTTCACTTAAATGTGATTTACAACTTAAGTAAATCGAATGTAAACATTGAATGGAGAAGCAGGAAATGTCACTGGATAAACTTGATGCTGAGGTTGCAGGTTCAACTGTAGAGGCAATTGCATTATTTGGAGATGGCCATAAGTGATGGAAGCTGACACTTCTTGACAGACAGAGCATCTTTGTCCCAAAGGCAGGAGGGCAAAGTTGACAGAAGCCCCTGTGGAAGCCGGAACCGGAACACTGAGTATAGCTCAGTGACACGGGGCATGTCTTGTCCTTCCGCTACAGCTTTTGCCAGTCCAATAACCAAACTGTTTAATCTGTGTATGGAAGGTAATGGGAAGATACTGGTAGACTTCCAATCAAGTTCATGTACTGAAGTATTTAAACTTCGATAAAGTAACTTTTACAGTTGGTTAGTTTATAGCTGTGAAGCTGCTTACTTTCCTAAGCATTGTATACCAGTTCGCTGCTGATCACAAGTAAATTGCCAGCTATTATCTCTGTCAAAAAAAAAAAGGCAGCAGCTGTAGGAGCTGGACAAGTGTGTGAGGGGGAGAGCTGAGCCTTTGTTATTTTGTTGCTTTGCTGCAGAACACAAGTCTGAAAAATCTGGTAGTGTTAGTCTGAAAATATGGTAGTACTTCTCTGAAACACCAAGAATTCCAGTGGGCATGTAAACCGATCTTGTAATAAAGGGACAATAGATAAGAAATGCTTTGCCGTATCAAGTAAGATAGCATCACTTCCAAGAACTGCACTGTATAGAAATGCTTTCTTCTAGTATGAAAGGAGAAATAAAGACTTCATTGCAGTACTTTTAAATGTACTCAAGTTTTTGGTAACAGAGCTAAACTTAAAACTGTACACTAGAGCTGTCTTATTTTTGGGACCTCATGCTGGCTGTGACTTATATTACTTGAATCTTCTTGAGTCGTGTGAAACCTAAGTGGTTTGTTTTCTAAAGCACTGTTTGTCGATCACGGCAAGCTTTTACTTACTGATGAGGAAACGAGGGTATGGCTGTTTCCAGTTTGTGCTGTAGACAGCTGCAATGTAAACTCTTCTTGCTCCAACACCAGTCTGTGGAGGGGAAAAAAAATTCTAATTCTGGCTGCCTTTCTAAAGCTGTGCTGAAAACATGACCTGCAGCATCCTTCAGTGTTCCTCTCTGCTATGACAAGCACTAGCAACAACAAAATCCAGTTATGTGCAGTTCAGCCCATGCCAGGTTTTCTGCATGAACTCGCTTTCCTGTTGATGACTGTCTCAGCCTGCGCTATTGTTCCTTTAGAGAGGATCTGTGAGCGCTGCAGGGCTGTGGCGGGGTGGCGTGGCACATGGGCTGGCTGTGTGGACAGAATGGGGAGTCACAGCTGAGCGGTGGTTTAGGAAACGCTCCTAGTAGCTTCCCTGCTCAGCCTGGGAATGACTGGAGAGTGCTTCCCTGCCTGCCCTGGAGGGCTAGCTCTGACCTGGGTGAGTGGGGCTGATGGTACGGAGTGTTTCTACTTGCTCTGCCAAGGCCTGCAGTCAGCTTTTCCTGAACAACTGTAGTGGAGCGAGGTCTCCATGATTTTTGTCATCTCCTATCTGAGACAGATAGGTAATGTCCGGATGTGGACTCAGCCATGCCATGATAAGCTCACTGGCGAGCATGCCAAGCTGACTGCAGTGTGTCCCAGGGCACAAGGCAGTAGTCATTGCTAACCACATTTTTCTGTTGCAGATTAATCCCAAATGTTGTGCTCACAGGATTTGGTATGGCTGAAGTTTCCCAGGATGTCTGGGGTTTCCTCTGGGAATAGACTATTTCCGGAAAACTCTGTTTTAGGATGTGGTCTTATGAATAAGCTTTTGATATCTTATACATGAACAGCTAACTAAAACATAGAATATTCTTGGAACAGTGTCTTGATTTATGTTCTGGCCCTATGCTCTTACAGTAGTCTGCTCTGAGTTAGCCGTATACATTTGCAGCAGAGTATTCCAATGAAAATCTTTAGTTTTGACAAGACAGTGAAACTGTAGTGACGTTTGGCCTTCAAGGCTCATCAATGTGACAGAGTAAAATGTACTTTGGAATGTGGGATTAAGTAAAGAAGCCAAATCAATACTAAAAAGAAGCAACGTCAAAACTTTCCTTGTCTCCAAATACAAACTATTTTGTTAAGCACCTTTATGGGTAATGGAGACTATAAAATATAAAAATGCCTGGTTAGTTGTGCTCCTATTGTCAGAACACTTTGTTTTGAGACACTCCAGATACTTGTGAAGGTAGATGCTACCAGTGTTAGAGGAATGCTTCCAGGAAGGAAGTGCCTTACTCAGCGTGCTTTACAATTAACTGCTCAGCATGGACTTTGGTTAGTACTCCAAACACTCCGAAGTTAATAGGCACCTGTCAGCGGCTTTGGTTGTGCTAGCCATATATGCTCCTTGGCCAAGGTTCAGAATTGTTCTTTGTTAGAACTGCAGAAAGGCTGGGCTCGATTTCAGGATATTGGCCGTTACTCCCCAACCACGGTGCAGGAGACTGAAGCCTGACACTGCTAGTAAAAGTTGTACCTGTTGAGTTGTGAATGAAGAGCGGCAGCTTTGAGCTGGTGCTACTGGGCTGGAGTGTTAGTGGATGCTCCGAGGGAGCCGCGGGGGCTGTGATCGATGCATGTGGAGAGCTGCACACATTTTCGGCTTTCTTCACTTTGAGCATGTAATCCAAAATCAGAAAACCCTACAGCAACTAGAAATGAAAGAAGTGTGGTGCCTCAGTCTTTAAGTTAGGAGTAACACTAAATTAACCCAGTTAGCTAGTCTTGAGTATTACTTGAACTTGTTTGCCAGCTTTGTAAGCTCTACTTGCTACTTGGTTTGCAGTAACAGTTTGTTCTCCTTAGATGTTATTTCTCTTCCAAATATAGATTCACTTTTCAAGAGTAGGTTCTTCTAGAGCTATTTAAGAGGAGCTAGTTGTTCCTTTGAAATGTAATAGGAACTCAGAGTGACTTGAATAAACCCTGCCCGTACCTTGTATGCATGTGTGGTACGCATGCCATCTGTGTGAACTTTCCTGGGTGAGTCACTGTCACTGATCTGTTCTGGTAGAGGCCACGGTCTCTGGAAAGTCTCGCTCACTGTTCCTATTTTGTTTTGGTTAGGGAGTTGCCTGGAAAAGTGCCCTGACAGAAAATCACATCAGAACTAAGAAGCTTGACTCTTTCGGACTACTTTTTTCAGGGAGGTGAAGTCCTAAGTGATTTTAAGTATGACCAAAAAAACCCCTGAGCTACAGGCACTTGGACGTAGCCTTCAGAGCTCACTCTCAAACGTTAGAAGAGGTAATTTGACAGGGTTTCCTCCCTTCCCTCCTGCCCTGCTTTTTCACTCTTCAACATCCAGTGCTAGCTGGTATAGGAGGGCGAGGATTTGCAGTCTGTCCTAACTCTTGCTGTGTCACTGACTCTGTCTGGCAGTGATTTTTTTTTTCTTCTGTAATCTTATCTGCCTTGTTAAGGAGTTGGGAAGCTGTGCTTGGATAAGCCCAGCACAGAGAACCAGAATCCACATCAGTAAAGAGGCAGCCAAGAATGATGTTAAACTTGGCACATCCCAGTTGAGGGCCCAGTTGGGTGTGGGGGATACAAGTAAGCCCCAACTCCATTAGTTCTTGGACAGGCTGATAAAGGGTACAGTCTGCAACAAAACACCATGACTTTGAGTCATTAAAAAACAAACAAATGACTTACCATTGGTAGGAAATGGAGGTGGTCCATGGGGTCCCTCTTGCTTTGCTCTGAGTACACTCTGAGGTGCCAGGTTAACACCTGTTGCCTCAGACTTGCATAGTGCAGGACTGGAAAGGCTGTGACTCCTGGTTTGGGTGTCATGGGGTGAAGTTATTTATGTGCTTACACTCTGCGGAGTGGGTAGAACTGAATTCTTGTGGTAGTGCTTGTCCCAGAGAAAGGGAAGCCCTGGGAACAGCCTAGCATTGCCTCTCAAAAAAATTTAGTAATTACATTCATATCTGTTGTAAAAGTGTTTCTTGGAATCCTGTCTGTTTTTCCTCAAGGAACGAACACAGCTGCTGACAAACATTGCTTATTTTTTGAGGTAAAAAAGTCACTTCCCAGTCAAATATTTCCTTTCTGTGTTTTACTGGCACTTTGTCAGCCATACAGGCAAGTTTAATTATTCTGCTTACTCTTTTGTTCTGGAGACACAGTACATTATTACCTAACTTTGAACCCGGCTTATCCCATCGGATATCTTTTTTTTAAGAAGTAAGCAAGAGGGGAACGCTAAATCACACTATCACATCCATTTGATAGGGGTCCATCTGCTTGTTTTGGCTTGAAAAAAAACTTTCTTGTGGTATATCTCCAGCTAGAAGTCGGCTCCCTTTTGACTTCTTTAATCTCTTGTACTGACTGTTGAATAATTATTCTTCTGCATGAAGACATTTTAAGGATTTAACTGTAGACACTTAGCGTCTTTATTCGTATATGTGTGTATGTACATCATCCCGTGAGTGCACTATGACAGAATGGCTTTGGTTTGTCAAGGCAGAAGCACAAAGTGCCGTGTATGAGGTCCTTTGGGAACTTTGCAAAGGCTTTATTTTCACGTGCCCAAATCCCAGGTTATGCAATAACTCGCAGGCTGTTCATCCTCCACTGACCTTTCCCTGGCCAGCGGCTTGTCAGTTCTAAAATGCTGCATGTTCAGGCTTTCTTTTGGGTAAGTTAGAGAAATGTGGACCAGCCTCACAGGCAGAGTGCTATGCTTTGTTACAAGGTGATGCTGTTCCAAGTTCTGTTCTGTATTCTGGCCTTAACATACAAATGGTTGGAGTAGAAGCCATCGGTTAATTGCCTGAGGTAAAACTCTGTCGTGTGCCCTGCCCAGAAATGCATTAAACTTTTCTGTTTTGCTCCTGCCTGTTACCTGGATGGAGCGCAGAGCTCAGGGATGCTGTAGGCAGGCTCTTAGGCGTACGTATTGCTGCGTATAAAGTATGTGTCTCCTTTTAATGAAGAAATTGATATTGGCTTTCATTGTGACACGGGGCACAGGCATTCTCAAAGAGCGACCTTACTTAT
Organism: Anhinga rufa; assembly: GCA_013400875.1. Taxonomy (NCBI): domain Eukaryota; kingdom Metazoa; phylum Chordata; class Aves; order Suliformes; family Anhingidae; genus Anhinga; species Anhinga rufa. Next base: position 18,635 of record VZTV01028350.1, read on the forward strand.
TTGCATGTTCTGAAGTTCTGCTTGACGTTTCCTTCTTGTTCAGACACTGCGATCCTAATCAGCACTGTCAAGCTTTGAGATACAGGATGTCAGCAGCAGAGTTCATTATCCTCTCAGGGTGCAATTACTTGTTGGCTCTTGGGAGTGAGAGGTTTTTGTGTGTCCCAAGAACTCATATCCTGAAGAGAGAATAATCAAGGCAGCTCCCTTTGGCAGTGTTTCCAAAATGGCTTCTAGCTTGGATTACAATTGATAGGGTTTTTAATTTATGGGAATTATCTGATCTCTTGCTTTAGAAACAAGATGGTGTAGATAGATGCATTTATTGTACATATTCTTTGGACATTTTCTTGTTTCATTTGATTGTGTGGTGATACTGTATAAGGACACGAGGAACTTTATTACATAAAGCTTTCTCATCTGTCTTCTAAATGCTGTCTTTCTCCCAGCCACTCTTATTTTCAGTTCACCTCAAATAGCTTATTTCCAGTGGTAGCTTTCTGCCAAAACCTGTGCTACTCTAAATGTGACTTTTTTTTCTTACAGTTCAAAGGCTGTTCACTAAAATTCTCAGTAAGAATTATACTAATGGAGAAAACTAAGGTTTAGTTCAGCCAAGGTGTGATTTAGATGGCTTTATGTTTGAGGAAAGCAGGGCCTCCTTCTCTTAACTTTGCTGCTTTAGGTCTTGCAGTTTTCTTAAGCCAAAGATGGCTTGGATATCCACCTGGAAAACTTACCTTTTTTAACCAAAATCCTGAAAACTTCTAAGGCCAGATACTCAGGTAATTTTACATTCTGCCTTAAATACTAAGCTTGGTTTTTTAAGGCATTGTAATTCACTTGAGCAGTTTTCAATGCCTACTTTATCAGAGGAAGCATA
>VZTV01028357.1:0-14142 GCA_013400875.1 Anhinga rufa
CTCCTTTACAGAGTTTTTGCCCACAATCTACCACTGTAGGATCAGCAACTCAGGCAGTTAATCCTTCCAGTATCTCCAATGTTCCGGCTCTGGGAATTTCAGAGATGGATCAATCACTGACTTGGTCTAAGCCCTTGTCAGATGAGCTACGTTCTGCTGCAGAATTTTCTTACTATTGCTTCACATGCATGCATGCATGCATGCGCACCCTTCAGCAAGACTCTTTCTGTAACACTGGGCTATTTTTTTCACAAACAACACACAAACACCCACTGTACTTTTTGGGTTGTTGTCTCTTAATTAGATGCAGGTGTCAGTTATGCTTTTCTTATAAGATCTAGTAAAATGGGATCTACTAAAAGTGCCAGAGGGCATACAGAATTATCAGCAAATGGATAGTTTCTAGGCTGTTTGTTTATTTGGTTAGTTTGCCTATAATGCTTTTGCTGGTCTGCTGGTTTAGGGTCTGCACAGGAGAAACATCTTTGCCATTTCATATTTTGCTTTTTTTGAATTCAGTATTCTTTATTTTTATGACTCTGAAAACAAAACCATTTTGGAGATTTCCAATCCGAAACCCAAAATTATAGATTTTGTTTTTTAATTCTCTTTTTAGTTGGCAGGTAGAAAACATGATACCATAAGAAATAATTATGGAGGTAATTATAATTTTTTTTAAAATATTTGGGCAATGTAGCTGTTTGCTATATAGAAAACCTCTTCACAAAGAAAATTCTACATGCAGAGGTGTATCTGAATAATGTGCACAGACAAAACAAAATGTTCAATTATCTCTCATCAGGGATTTTTCTGTATTGGAAAAAGCGGAGGGTGCTCTGAGTAAAATGGTGTTCAATAGTGTGATTAAAGATCATGTCATTGTATATAAACACACAGATCCTGTTGTGAAGCAAATGTAATTCTGTGGCAGGAAGAGCAAGAAAAGTTTACAGACAATCAGGATTCAAAAAACGTGTTCTATGAAGCAGGGATAAAATAGGGAGAAGTCTTCAATATATAGGATAAACAAATATATAATAACTACCCAAGATTTTATTAAATTAGCATTTCCAGACATAATACCTTTGCTCTGTGTTTCTCATCTGAAATCACAAGGGGATTGACTTCTGAAGAATGGCTACTCACTGTTTTCTGAAAATTAGATACGTTTAAGATACCTAAAGAGAGCACCTAAAATTATAGCAGCTCAGACTAATGGTTTATTTTGAAAACCTTGACCAGTGATCATTAGCTCATTATCTACACAGATTTTTGTTTTTACTCTTTCTTTATGCTATCTGTGCTATCTGTTGGTGTATTGCTAGCTGGACCTTTTCTTTACTTACTATGGTTGACCTGAAGTTCTGAGTATATCTATCCTAATTTTCATGACTGATATATAATTTCCTTTGTCTCAGCACTTCTTTGCAATATCAGCTGTTCTAGAAAGTTAGGAAAGATGATCAATAGGAATGGATCTGGCTATCTCTCATTACTGTCTTATGATGGCTCAAAGAAACTGAAGATTCAATTTCTGAAAGATATTAGGTTTTAGGGTAGTGGGAAGCCTTTGTGTGCATTTTTTTAAAAAAATCTTTAAAGTACTAGGTGGCTTGGGCTGGAATGTACAGCCAAATCCAGTCTTGTAATTCACAGATTCTGATTTGCTGCTTCTGTTTGTTTCTTCACGACAAGTGAAAGCTTGCTCAATGTAAGGATTATTTAAAACAGCAGGTCTAGTTTGTGTTTGCTACAGAGCAATGGGAAGACTTGGATGAGCTACAGCATGTCAAAGCAAACTTTTCACCTAAGAGAAATCTGTCAACAACCACTGAAAATTTTACTGTACTTCAGTACCTAAATGGCAAATCTGACCCTGTTGTTGGTGAAGTCAAGAACTATGACAACATTAGAAAAAAACCAACCCACAGTAGCCTGGGAAATAGCACTGGTTTCTGCACAATTCCACCTTGATCAGATGGCACTGTATCAACACAGTGTAAGAGACAACATGTCCTGTCTGTGCTGAGTGTTTTGCATTATTTGATTTGCCCTTTAATTGCCGATGTATCCTTACATAATGATATTTTCTATTGCAGACAAATCTTCCAGGTGAAAGTGAAGCTGCAGTAGGGCGTGGGGGAAAATTTGTAAAGCTGGCAGTCCTTTCTCATGTGTTAAGTTGATAGGCTAAAAAGACTTTTTTTTAAAAAATGTTCTGTAAAGAGAGAGGAATGGAATGGATGAAAAAGAGAAACACAAGAGTAGAAAGGGCTTTAAAATAAAATGATGAAGGATGACAAAAAGTAGTTCACAAAACAAGAAAGGACAGAAAATACTTCAGATAACACTGAGCAGCTCTGGGAAATAAACTACGAAAACAGACTAAAACCAGAAATTAAAAAATACAGAATGATAAGAAAAGGTGAAGTAGATTGTTTTTTTTCAAATTGTTAATTATTTCACTAAGCAATGTTGATATTGAACCAGTGATAAACACTAAAAGCATGACTGATGGTGGAAAAGCATACACTGGTTTCTCAAACACTCTAGAGCTTAGGGCGCTGCATGATGTTTACACTCCTGTTTATACCCAAGATGCAGCGCAGATATTTATCTTCAAGTGTCAATGCTATTCTTTTTGAATAAACCAAAACATAAAGTAATTACTTAAAGCAGTACTATTTAGAAGTATAAGTTCACAAAGACCTGTGGGTATAGAGGGCCTAGCAGGTACCTCACTGCATGAAAGGGCTGGAGTACAAGTCAGTGCTGACTTTGTACTGGATTTACCTTCTTCCAGCAGAAGATCTCCATAAGCACAAATATTTTGCTTGGCTGATCTCTGGAAGAGACCACAAAATATATTTACTGTTTATTTGTTTCTTGAAAATACACTCCCAATACATAAAAACACTATGTAACTAATACCTCACTATTTAAATTACACAGACTTCGCCCATCCAGTTTATTTCTCCAGTAATGAATGAGTGACAAAACATAGCATTCTGATTTATATAAGGAGAATAAAGATTGGATGTTAGGCATCTTTGGGTAATGCTAGGATTTAAATTAAGCAGAAGCAGAATTTTAAGAATTTCTATGATGCCTCCTACTTCAACTGAACTAGAAAATGCCATGAGGCAGGTATTAGTGAATACAAAATCTAATTCAACACTTTGGTATTCTTGGTCCATCTGAAACTAGAAATGGAAAGGTTTTTTAACTTTTATTTTTTAAAAATAAGATATTAAATAAAAATAGTAATTTAAAAAAATCAACGTACTACTTAAAAGTTTAAAGAAGATGGTTAGAACTGAGTAACAACTAAATTGTTTGGTCCCTAAGATGTACTAATTCCTGTAGTATAAGATCTTCACACACCTTTATCAGGAGAAAATAAAGGACCTTGAAAAGTGGTAAGAGTGCATCTCATTTAGCAGTTGATTCTGAACTAAGTTAGATCCAGTGCCACTGGTAGCTGGCACTGCATCTCTCTCCATGCATGGGCATCAGCTAGAAGTTACTGTTGCAGTAGGCCAGGGAGTAGCTTGACCACACTTTGTTTAAATGTTCAGAAATATTCTTGGATCTGGAGAAACTCTCATGGCTAATGAGGGCTGGATATTTAAAAACAAATAAAAACCTCAGATGAATTAGAGCTACTAGTAATGCTTTATTGCTTAGAGCTCCCAACCAGCTAAATCGTGATTCCTTCTATTTAGAACATGTTGCCTCAGGAAACCAAAGTAATTAAAGACAAGCTGAAAAATAATAATACAGAGAAAGGAAAAAGATCTGCAGTAGCAAAGCTATCTACTGAAAGGGAGAACATTACACAAAACCTGTACTGCAGGTAATACACTATTCTTTGAGCTAAGTCTTTGAATAAACATGATGAGCAAAAACCAAAGCAGGACTGGCAGTGGAGTAGGTAAACTTTCCCACTGTTTTTTTTAAAGGAAAATGTTCTTGCTCAAATATCTACAGGGCAGTGATTTCATACTATTTGTAGGTAATATCTTGAAATTTTACCATCTGAATTTTTAAGCGGTTACTCAGAAACAATTATTAGTAAAAAAATAACACCTCCTCATAAGTAGCTGTTCTTTGTCAGGAACAATAGTAAAAAGTCAGAGACAGGGTCTTCCTCCTAAACTGCTGTGATTTATTTAATAATACAGATTTTGTGTAGTTCTCCTGCCTCTTCACAAGCACAGATTTGGCCTACCTGGATCATTAGGATAGGAGTCTTCCCAGGACAGTAAAAAACCATGGAAAAACAGAAAGTTAATGCACACTTAAGTAACAGCACCTAGAATTTTTTTGCCTGGAGAAGAGATTATATATCGAGTTACAAACTCATTAAGATATTGCCTTCCATTGCACATTTTTTTTTGAAATACACACCTGGGACAACAGTAAGAATGACTATAAAACTGGGGGAGGGGGATTGATGATAGGAGAAACTGGAAGAATTATCAGGGTGCACATATAACTGTAGAGTGGTTGGTGGAGGTAAAAAGTGCATGGGGAATGTAAAAATAGGATGCCTGAAATTGGATGCCTGGTTAAGTGAGGAACAAGAGATGGATTAGTAGAATTTGGAACTGTGGAGGCATCAGGATTGGGGAAGATCTAGGATGACACATTTAATGCAAGCTAAAGGTTATGAATGGAGGAATAAAGAAAAAAAAAAGTGGTAATGATAGAATACTCTGTACTCAGATTCCAAGTAATGGATTTAAATGAGTGGAAGATGATCTACAGCAGAGCATGGGAGAGGGATGCAATGTGACAGGAATTAAAAAACATGAAAAAGACCTCCTGCAACCAAGGTTTGCCAACTGATGTTTTTCCAATAACAACTAAATGAAAAATTATTTTCCAATAATAACTAAAATTTGTTGCATATTCAGAAAGAATGGGCTTATTCATAGAAGAAAAATCAACTGAGAGCTACCAGAAAGCATGACCTTCAGAGCTTCAGAAAGTCTCTGAATCATATTAACACAGTTTGGGAAAGGTTGGGGGAGGGCAGAAATTATTTTGTTCTTCTTTCATTCCAATAAATTTCCTTGGCTATCCATTATTGGCCATAGCAGAAGACTTGCCTAGGGCTACTTTTAGGGTAATATAATTTATGCCACTCTTGCAAGAGCATAAAGAATTGACTTATAAAGAACAATGCTTTGTAAAGAATTCATGTACAGACCCTTCCCAAACCTCTAGAAATCACCATAAAAATATGAGGAATGTCTGGAGCATTCAAGTGAATACAAGGACAAGTATCCTGCATTTACGTTAAACATGTCAACTGTCCAAGAAAAAGTTCTGTTCCTTCTTCAGTCAAGACAATAATGATATACTACAGAATAGAGCAAGGTAAACTACTATTTCCATCATTTATGTATTGCAGCTCGTAAGAACTAATTCCAGGCTGATTGCCAGCTTACCATACAAAGGAATATAAGTTGACTCCTGAAGAGGTCTGCCTCTTCTGCAGCTGGGCAAAGAGCCTAGATGACGAACTAAGACTATCTGACTTATTTTTAGGTGGTTGCCAATATATACCAATATAACCCTAACAATTTTTCTTAAGGCTTTCCTTATGGTATACCATACTTGTAAGATGGACAGAGTGTGTTACAAGTTAGATACTTTGAAGTATTCTACAACTGGAAAATCTCTGGAGAAAAGTAAGATGATTAAGAAATGTTACTTCATAAAAATTACCTTATTTCTATAGTTATGATTATTTCAGGATACCTTAACATACACTTTCCATGGAAGATTTTTTTTCTTTCTCTGAAGTCATGTTTGTTCATAATAAATTACCAAAGTATAAGTTCCATTAAAAGTAGAAAATTGATTTACATACATTGTTGGAATATAAACCTAGATCTTCCAGTGAACTACAAGGTATTCAAAATATATAATTTGAAAACTTCCTGTTATATAATGGTATATTATGCATGAAACTGCCTACATAATTCTTCAGGTATGGTTAACAAAGGTGATTAACATAATAAGGGTAGAACAAGCACTTCTTTATGTACATGGTCTGCAGCTCATTAAAGAACATTCCAAAATAGTATTTGCCTGAGCCTATTTGTGGCATTATTCAGAGAAAATAAACAAAACTTGTTCAGCTTGAGATTGAGCAAATGCCACCTGCATGAACATATATTTTATTTTAAACCTTAATCAGCATGTGGTTAATTCTCATTAACCAGCAACTGTCATGAGCTGCTTCTTATCACAATAAAAGAAAAGGCAGTTTCTTGAACAGCATGACAACTAATTCATACACAGGCTACCCTATCTGAACATTAAGAGCTGTATAAATAGAAAGAAATGTTATTCAAAAACATTTTTATAACATCCAATACAACATATTGGCATTTATTTAACCATAACAATTCCTAGTTGGTCTTTAAGAATGAACACCTACACAGGTTTTCTTTTGCATTCATTTTTCTTCTTCCCTTGACTTTTTAAAGTAAGCAATGTTGAACATGAGCCAAGAGTGTGCCCTGGCAGCCAAGAGGGCCAACCGTGCCCTGGGGTGCACCAAGCACTGCATTGCAGCCGGTCGAGGGAGGTGATTGTCCTGCTCTGCTCTGTGCTGGTGCGGCCTCACCTCGAGTGCTGGGTGCAGTTTTGGGTGCCACAGTACATTAAGGATATAAAGCTACTAGAGAGGGTCCAGAGGAGGGCCATGAAGTTGGTGAAGGGCTTAGAGGAGAAACTGTATGAGGAGTGGCTAAAGTCACTTGGTTTTTTCAGCCTGGAGAAGAGGAGGCTGAGGACAGACCTCATGGCAGTCTACAGCTTCCTCACAAGGGGAGGAGGAGGGGCAGGCACTGATCTCTTCTCTTTGGTGACCAATGACAGGACCCGAGGGAATGGCAGGAAGATGTGCCAGGGGAGGTTTAGGCTGTATGTTAGGTAAAGGTTCTTCCCCCAGAGGGTGGTGGAGCACTGGAACAGGTTCCCCAGGGAGGTAGTAATGGCACCAAGCCTGACAATATTTAAGAAGCATTTGGACAACGCCCTCAGAGATATGGTGTAAATTTGGGGTTGTCCTGTGCAGGGACAGGAGTTGGATTTGATGATCATTGTGGGTCCCTTCCAACCTAGGACATTCTATGATTCTCTGAATAGCCAATATTCCTATCAGAATCTGTATTTGCACACATACTTAATTTTTTCTTCTGGTACTGTACCATATGCTATATTTCTTTTGCAGAGTAAACCACTGCCTTTCTCACAGTATAAATGTGGCATTATAAGACATTAAATTTACTCTCTTTTTTTTACACAGTTCAAGTCACTTAGCTTATGTAGCAGATTTGAGATTGTGAATTCTCAAAGAGCCTGGCAGTGAGGTAATTTTACTGTACTGCTGAGATATTTTATGAAGGGAGCAAAGAACTATCTGTGTTCTTTTTTAAATAATTGTAAAGCACTTTGATACTCATAAAACTCTTCCATCCCAAAAGAAAGCCTTCTCTGACTGTTTTCATATGGGGGAAAACCAATACAGTTGAGTGATGGTAGATCCCTCTCAACATGGTCCATAAAAACACTAACAGGCCCTCAATGACAGTAATATTCTGAGTTGCTATAATTACTCATAAGTTCAACTGCCAGTTATAACACAAAACTGTCTTCCACAATCCATGGCCAAATATCTTTATTCAGAGAATGCAATGAACCAACAAATAGATAGGAATGCTTCTGATAGGTATACAGGCTCCTTTCCTTTAGGGAAAAATGTACTAGTCAAAAATTCTCCATATGGGTCATATATGATAAATTTGATCTTTCTTTCCTTTACACATTTTTCTATCCCTTGAAAAACATATAGTCCTTTGCATTATTTTACTGCATCCATTCCTTTTCTACATTTTTTGGAAAGAAGTAAAAACAGTATTGTAATAATTTCAAAAGGAAAAATTCCAGATTTTGTAACTGTAATATACATTGAAATATGAAATGCTACAATTTTCCTCTGCCCTCTGAAAAGAAAACATGTATTGTAAATATTTGTGTAATAGCATACCTCTATCTATGCATTCTGGGATAAAAGAAATATCATCAAGAGCAAATTCTGTGGGTTCACTCCACCCTACTTCAGCTTCAAAGGCAACTCTGAAAGGGCTGTTACTGGAGAGGACCACATTTGCATACATCCATTTGTTTTCTTCATTTCTACCAGAAGACCACATAAGAATATCCATTCCATGTTCTTCAGCTGTGTATACCTGTTGACAATGAAACCAAAGAGATGCAACTGAATCACAGAATCACAGAATGGTAAGGGTTGGAAGGGACCTTGAGATCAGCATTAAGCAACAGAGGAGAGCAGCTAGGTAGAGTAACATAGTCCAAGCCCAGTAGTGCAGCTACCTGCCTGGACAGTACTGGCCCTTTTGGATATGGTTCAAACCCACACCTTATTGGTGATGACCAAATGTTACTGAATACCTTTTCTAACACTAGTTCAGCTGCAATTCAAAAGCTACTATGAAAACAAAACAAAATAAAAAGAACTGCTAATACAATAACTAAGTGGTAGACTACAGACAGTTTTAGCCTAACGTACAGAAACTAAAGAGTAAAGACCTAACTCCAAATTCATCCAAACATTGAAGAAAAGACTGAGCAGGATCTTGAGCTATCCTCTAAAAGGTGGCCTGCTTATAGTTGATAGACTGGGTGAAGATTTTAGAGATATAAGTAAAACACTTAGCATCTAGGGAGTTAAGTCTGCTGTCCAGTACAAGCAATTTATGATACAGGCAGTCATGGTAAATTAGGTCAAGCATATTTAACAAAATCATAAATAAAAAAATAAATAAAGTCATCAAATAGTGAAAGCAATTAGAATGACAATGAATGAATTCACAATTAACCAACAACTGATGAATTAATGCCAAGCACAGGAAAATCTGGAGATTACATGTGTAGTTGCTCTTCCCACTCAGATGTCCAAAATCCTTATACAATCTAAAACAGGTTAGAAATAATGAAAAAGAACTGGAGTAATGAAAGTAAGCATACTCTAGCCATTCTAGATGATAACTAGTTCTTTAAGGGACTGAATATTTTAGTCATTATACTCTCCTCATCACTTTCAACACCATCCTTCTCTTAAGACTTTAGTCTTATTTTCCAGTGACCCATGGGTTCCTGTTCCTGCTTGAGTGCCCCAGCTTAGTGATGGAACACAAAACCTGAGACCCAAGAAAGTTGTAAACTTAAACCCATACTGATGATCTCTATAACTACATACCTTTTCCTCTCCCAGTCAACCTGGTGGGACAAATAAGCTAAAACCCCAAATGGCACTGTGAACCACATACTTTATAGAAGCTGGTGTATCTCTGATGCTTGAACACTCTTGAATGTTATTTAATTTTTGGAGGAGGAGACCATCAAGAAGGCTGACATACAATAATCCAAATCAGGACCTAATTTAGTCAAGCCTGATGTTCAGTTACAGGACTATGTAATAGCACTATCTAGTGTCATTGTCTTCTTAAAAGCATGCATTTTGCAGGGCTAGAAGGACAGGTGTGGAGAAGAAATAGCTGATTTAACCCATAAAAAAAAGAGAAAAACTGTGTGTAATCACATTATCAGGCTCTAAGGCCTTAATAAGTTGAAACTCTTAATTAGAATAATTCTACATGTGAGGTCAGGACTATGTTATAACACCTGTATGTGTCACTGGAACAATTCACTATTTTACCAATGATGAAATAGAATGATCTCAGTGATCTAGAATTTTACAGCACATAATAGTGTTAAAATATTTAGCTATATTATTGTATCATGCAGTGGTATTTTCTACTTTTTGAAGGTTAATATTGAGATCATATCGCTTTCAATATATCTCATTGAAAAGTCTCACAGCTGCACAAATAACTGTTGGGGAAGGGGGAAGAATCAAAAACATTTGAAGACAATACTAGAGTCTTTTTTAACAGGAGAGTTAAAGACTGGTCCATTGTTAAAAATCAGATTTTTTTTCCATTTCTTTTTGTGGAGTTGGTGGGAGAAGTTTTTCATCGTAAAAATTTCAAAGCATGCTGCGTGCTTGAGCAGTTCTATCTATGTACAGAGAAACTGCATCGTGTCCATAATAAGTCTGGACTCAGATGGAGTGTGGAGTCATTGTGTGTACATACAGATCAACTGTGCAGCTCAAGCTCAGTAAAAATAATAAATCTGTCGTGAAACCTGCTGTATATATACTGGCCAATGGCTCTGGGGTGTCTAAAATGCAAAATTTTTATTACATCAGCTTCTGTTCTTATGGATGTAAGGTAATTTTTATGTCTTGTCTTTCTTTTCTTTGAGATTTAATTCATTTACTGTAGAGTAAGGGCATGCAGATAGTAATTATTATGGGTTAGTTAATATGTTGTTTTAATTTATGTGGCTGTGTCCTCAGTTAGGTTTGACTAAAGTTTAAACCTGGTGTATGGTTTCTCATAACAAGTGCATAGGTAACCTGTGGGACCTGATAGCATTTAGTGTAAATCTCTAAACTGGTACATAGGAAATCTCAGGTGAGCTCCCAGCTCTACTTCATTTCTCATGTACACTTCTGGAGAAATCCTTCAGTCCCACTTTCTGCCAAAGTACCCCTGAATACTTTTACTTCACTTCTCCAAGTCTTTATCTATCTATAACTAAGTCAGGAAAGGGTCTGTGTTCTTATGCATCTTCAAAAAAATGTTAACTGAATTTCTAAAAGAATAATGCATAATTTAAAATATATGCTAAATATTACAATGGAGTTCAGAAAAATGGGAAGCCCAAAGAATCTGTTCCTTTAACTGGGGATACAGATCTTACTCTCTCAGAGATTGTGCTGACAGAAAATGAAGAAACAATTATAAGATGTAATACTATTCTTTGCTGAGGTTACCCATGCAACTGAAACATCTTCCCGGTCTCTGTATGTAAAAAGCCCTGGAGAACTACAGCTGTGTGGTGCTTAGTGCCTCCAGAGACTCCAACACTTCCCCACACAGTATCCTATGAATTGAGTACAAGCTAGCCCGGTAGTAGAAACAATTTAACATGCGATAGAGGAAAAAGCTAGCAAGATGAATCCCACTATATGGCACATAATGAAAAAAATACCTGTAGCAAAGTCCCATTGAACAGCTCTCTATCTCTCAGTCTGGGAGATTGTGCTCCAGCTAATACCAATCTAGTTGTGGGCTAAATCCCATAATTTTCACTGAAAAATAATAAGCATGCATTCTACTAACTGGTCATTATATCTGTCTATTCCTCATTCTGTGTTGACACCATTGCTAGATTGCACATATGATTGAAGTCACAAAGAATGGAACCAACAGAAATCACTGCAGAATGAAAAGCTCAGGAGGGAAGATATCCAATACACACTTCATGGTGATTTTAAGAAGAATTTAGTGTGACAATCTGCATGAGACAAATGCATGAGTGAAGCTTTTATACTTGATTCTTGGTCTTTCTCCAAGGTGCCTTTGCCAGCTGGTTCATTTGTAGTCCATATATGAACAGCATTCTTTAGCAAATCCCTTTTCCCTGCCTTAAAATCATGACTCAGTTCTAATTCTTCACAGTATGTCCTGTGTTTTAGACACTCCTGAATCCTTTTTTCAACTTCTGTTTAATTTTGGGGATGGGGAAAGTGCACATACTTTTGAAGGTCATGTAATATAAACTGCTATTTTCTACTTAGTCATCAGCAGTAACAACTCGTGGCTATTCTGTACCTCATGCTGACTTCTCAAGATAACATATTATCTTCCTGATCTTCCCTGACTTTAGCAGTTGGCATGCTGGAAGGTACTATGTTCCATCTGGAAGGTTAATTAACTGACTAATAACCAAGAAGCCAATGCAGATCTGAAGGGTGCATAATAAGAGAGCTGTATTCTCCCATCATTCCCAACATACAGTCTTTAATCACCAGCCAAGGGAGCAGGAAAATCCTGTGAAAGACAACCTGTATTTTCACTTCACTAGGCACCACAGACTTGTGTCAGATGAGGAAACTTCATAGTGACTCCAGTGAATAATGATACTATCTTTTCTGCTCTTAAGATCATGCCTTTGAACTCATGTTCCTTGGCAGTCATCATTGCACATCTTCCAGGGGCTGAAGCTACACCAGAGGCAGACTGAAATTGTTTCTCTAAAGCCCACAAATCAGATTAGAAAAATTGTATCACAATTCATTGTCATAGTAGAGAAGCACTTTAAAAATTTTTCTACCTGTTTACTCTTTATTTCTTCAACCATGAGTTTAAAGTAATGAGAAATTTATTCATTTTTAGTAAAATTGACCTGACCTATACCAAAATTTACTATACTTTAGTCCTGTTAGTATCAACAAATACCAAGGCAGACAACTGATATATTAGAATTATACTATCACATTAGTTTAAATTCTCAATTGTATGGCAAACTCCTGAAGTAAACGGACAGAGGCAGAAGGCTGAAGCTCAATGAAAGCTGAATGTTTTCTATCTCATTGACAGATAACCAATAGGATCCCCATTGAAATGAAACAGATGTGAAAATCACTTCCATTTCTTGCTGAAACTTCTCCCCTGCTTCATTAAATGTAACCAAATAGTCATAAAAATATAAAGAGAAATGCATTTTTTAAATTTATATTTGCAGCATAATGCAGTAGAAAACGTTTATATTAAGAGCTATTCTTGTTCAGAGCATATCAATTGAAACATTACACCAGTCATGTATTTAGTGCTAAATAACTCACCTCTCAAAGGCTGTTACCATATACTCCTAAGGAAAGCTAGTGGTTTTGTACTTAATCATTATGAAGCAACTTTTTCCTCCTGTTGGCTAATAGTTGACTGATGTCGTCAAGCACCAGTATTCAAATCTTTTTTAAATGGCATCCATTCCATGTTAATGCAAGAGTTGCTGTAAACATTGTGTCCTTTTTAAAGATAATAATAGCCTATGCTTTTGGTTTTCCTATGAACAAATTATAGAGTTTACGACAATAGAATTCTGCAATTGAAATGTGCATTGAAATACAAAAGAGAAACACTTTTGATTCCTTTTCTCTGTTCTCAGTGATTAGTTCCTTTTCTGGGTAGAAATAAGATTATTCCCATAACTTCACATTATTTTGTGTAGTTTTACCACATCTACTTCCTATTCCAAGACATCCTTAATTTTTATCTTTCTTTTTTACAGATCCCCTGTATGTCATTTCAATCACACTTATCAGTATGTTCTACCTCTGCAGTCCTTTTTTTTAATTCAGACTTGAGCAGATAGCTGTATTTCAGGTAATAGCTATAACATCAGCTTTTGTACTGATGATGTTACATTCTAACACATTATTTAGACTTCCTATTACAGTTTGACTTTTTTCACCTTCAGTGCAACCCGAACAAAAATCTTCACTGAGCTGTTGCTTTTGAAGTCTTGGGCTGTTGGTTTTGTTGTTTCTCTTTTTTGTTCTTTCAGGTTTTTTTTCTTCACTTAAATGGTTACAGTTAACTTATATTCTTGATTTAATAACAGCAGCAGTTGATGTTAAAATAGATTATTAGTTTGATAGAAAAAAGTAAAATGTCCATAAGGGTAAACTGGGTCTGTGATAGGATGATAATTCCTTACTGAGTACTTCAGTCTGTTATGAATACGATATATGCTTCTACATAAAGAGTACATGTTGCAAAGCAATAAACAGGGAACCTTGTTTGCATGTGGGAGTAAGACATTTCTTTATGGAACTTTTTGTGAAATTGAAGGTAATGAGGGTTAATTAAACTAGTCGGTTTGAAATGCAAAAAAAAAAAAGAAAAAGTAGGCTCTGTTTGGCTGTCTGCCTACTAACTCACAGGTAGGCCACACACATCTACTTATTCACTAAGTGTTGTGTGGTGCTTGAAAAACTTCAGAACCTCTTTCAAAAAAATCTTGTCTGCATTCTTGCATGCTGTAATGACTGGGATACTTGAATTTAAACAAGTAGATAATCTCACAGTATTTCAGTTACCAGCAGGTCTCAAAAGCAATTGCTGTTTGATTTTTACTTCAGTTTAATCTGAAAGTGCTCTTGACTTCTATCTACTGTTTTGTTTT